>JAJOOF010001868.1:0-88554 GCA_029582545.1 Solanum lignicaule | reverse complement strand
AGCTAAACAAGTTTCCGGTAACTTCCGAAGCACATTTTTAAGAACTTTTTGGGTCAAATTCAAATATAATCATTTCATTAAGTTCTCGACTCCAAACTCACATGTTAGGCTCTAGTTTCACTCTATCATTTTCCGAGTCGTTACAGAAAGCTACAAGAAGAACGTGAACACATGGCGGCAGATTTAAAAAGGAGTATGGAAGAAGATCTGCAAAAAAAATTGGAAGAGGAGCGTGAACACATGAAAGGTGAAGTTGACAAAATGTTCCAAGAACAAATGGCCGCTATCATGACTAGGATGCAACATGTACTTTATCTTTTTCTTCTTAACAATTCTTTTTATTTCTTTGACAGTTCTTCTTTCTTACTTATTATAGTTATTGGCTTGTTTCTTCAAATCTGATCGTGAATAACGTATATAAAGAGTTTGATGAAATTATTGACATAAATACGAGTTAATCTTTTGGTGGAAGTTTGAAAATACAGGAATGTTTTCTTTGTTTACTAATGCCTTGTTACATGCTAGTTGTTTTTCATACTGTGTCGTAGTTGAACTAAATTTACTTGTTATCCTGTTATTTTGAGAAACGTGGATTGATTCCAACTGTTGCAAGCAGTGAACTATTGTTTATGCACTGCCTTTGTTTGATTGCCTTTTTTATTTACTAGAACTTGAGGATCAACCTGTGGTGGAGTTGCAGTAATCTCCTTTCCATATTTCTTTGCCACATTCATTTGCTTTTCTCCTTGTTCCTGTTGCTGCAGACTCATTTTTGTGACAGCTTGAGTGCTGCTAGCATTTGTGTTTCCCTTGCCCTTGGTTAGTTCCTGCACACTTTGTGTGTGTTCCTGCACATCTAGATCAGTATATGGATTGTGTATAGGAATAGAGATTATACGTGCTTGTGAAGTATGTTGTTGATCAACTTGCTTGGTGAGACTCTTTGGTGCTTGCTGCTGGTTAGCGTTCTTTTTTCTTTGTGTTTGCCAGTGATCCTCCTGCTGCTTTCCTCTTGTGTCCAGGTCCTTTTGCTATCTATTTTTATTAGCCTCCTTTTGACCTAGTTCTTTCTGTACCTGTGACTGTTGAGGAATGGTGTCAAATTCTTTTTTGTTTTTGGCTTTTCCATTTTCTATTTCCTTTCTTTTTTTATGGTCTTCATCTCTTTGTTTTATCGTACAATCATGATCTAAATGACCTTGATGTTTACAGTAAAAACAATAGTCAGGGATATAGGGACATCACTCTTAGCTTGATTATATCTAAAATGATCAGCATAAGTCTGTACTAATGTATAAGGAACAGGTTCAGCAATTTGATCTTTTTTGGGAGGATAGAGAGGCTTTACTTGAAGTTGTTCAATTTTTTCATTAGATGCATTAGACTTAGGAACCTGTCTTTCAATGTTGCTGGAAATTCTGGGAGAATGAAATATGTAAATAAGACACTTATCTTTTCCAATGTGATCTATATCACCTCTTATATTATTTGAATTAGAAAGTGATTGTGTTTTTTCTAATTACAGGGACAAGTTTCTTAAACAATGGGGCCAATCTAAAAGAAGTTTGAAGGCCTGCAATGGAAGTTTTTGCTTTTTGACCATATGTATATGCATATACAATTGAATTTTTTTTTTTTTTTGATCACATGTATGTATATGGATACAACATTAATGGAAGTACTATTATGTAGTTGAATTTTTTGTATTTATAATATTTTCATTTTGTGAAATACTTTAGATGTTCTTAATACCTATATATTAAATTTAGAGAATCTGATTTATAGTTTTTATTGTTACTATTGTTGATTAGTGGTAAATATTTAGTAATAAAATAAATGTTGCAGCAAATGTTATAGTAGTTTTTGTGGCGACTTACGTTGCTATTAAAAGTAGCCTTTTGCAACAGAAAAAGGGTTTCCACTGATAGTTAATATATTTTTGTAGCGGGAGGAGTCGCTACTAAATACCTTTATTTAGAGGAGGCATGATCAGCTCGCAACAAATAATTTATCAGTTTTGTGGCAACAAAGTTGCCACTGAACGTCGTGTTTTAGAGGTGACATTAATTGGCCACATATCATTATAGGTTTTTGTGGCAGCAAAGTTGCCACTAAAAATCGTTATTTAGTGGTGACTAGGCCAAATATGTGTATTGTAACTTTGGTTTTGGTGGCATAGTTATTTACATATTGTGACGCTTTATGTCGCCACAAATACTCTTTTATAGTAGCGACTTTCATTTGTCATGACAAAAAACCTTTAGTTATGGAAGTACTACCAACGGGGAAGTAGTCGCTACTATATATCATTAGTGGCGACTTTATGACCTTTTGTGGCGATATTTTGCGTTACAATAAACACTATTTCTTGTAGTGTAGTGTGTCGAAACGTGACACCTTATCCAAAGTATGTTTCAGAACGTGACACCCGATTCAGTATATGTGTTGAAATGTAACACCCGATCCAATGTATGTGTCAGAATGTGACACCAGATCCAATGTATGTGTCAGAACGTGACACCCGATCTAATCAGCACAACCACAATCACATCTATAATGAACAATACTCAAATCATACAATCAAGTAACAGGTTCATGGCATGTATTGTTCACACATCATCATTTCATTAGGTTCGATTCACATTTCCCTATTCATATACACATATGCATGCAATGTTGCAATCAATCGACATATATCACATAAACAAGAAATCAAAACTATCACCTACCTCAAAACCAACCTCGAATCCTCCCAAGACACTTGAGCCTTCCCTTTCCGGATTCTTTCCGCTTATTCTTGGTCTAAAACAAGTAATTTAATGCAAGGATTAATAAACAAGGCCTAATTTACCCGAAAAATAAAAATGTACAAATCAATGGCCATTCCAAGATCCTATTATTCAATTAGGTCTTTTTCCACCATTAACTTCAGGCCAAAACCCTCTCCCAATGATAATTACCCAAGAATCTAAGTTCTATGGATCGAAAAATGGATTAGGGGAGTAATAATATTACCTTTTGCGCTAGAAGTCATGGGAATCCGTCAAGAAATAGCCCTGGGTCATCCCTTAGCTCTCAAGAACGAAGGCTTACATAAAATAACGAATTTGGAGTTTTCCCCGATTTAAGTCACGACTGTCCCGCCATAGCGGGACCCAACCCACCACAGCAGCCCCGCTCTGGCGGAACTAACCCCGCTTTGGCGGCTTGCACGGAGACAAAAAGTCGGAATTTGAGTTTCAACCTCTTTCACAACATACCTTCCACCCTTGACGTTCAGAAACTACGATTTCACGCCAAGATCAATTTCAGGAGTTCTACTCGCCCAAATTCGATTTCGTAAAGTTGTACCGGGTCCTTAACGACTTAGCTATCCACTCATGTGATGAAATTCATAATTAGATCTCCCATTCATTACCAGATTTCCCTAGAACTCACCTGACTCAGATTTCATCCAAATCTGGACTAGGCTACAATTTTCTAAGTCAGTACTTAGAAGTTTTCATGCCAAAATCTTTCCCCATTGGCTTTTCCATAATGACGGAAACAAGTCGTTACAGAAAATTTAGTGGCCAATTGGATTTTCAATGAATTTTCATTTAAGTTTTCGTTTCTTTTCATTAAAATTGAAAATAAAACTTAAACATAATTATTTAATTTACAGTTAATAATCTAATTCTAAAGAATCTACATTAACTGTGAAAGTGAACAAAAAAGACATTTTTCCTATCTTGTTCTTATTGTTGTCGTCACCAAAGGTCGGTAAGAGCTTGAAACATAAAAATAAATTTATTCTAAGCTGAATTTTCTCCTCTCTCTCTGCTTTGTTCGCTTATTTTGGTATTAATTTTTTAAAAAAAATTGGGGGTAGGGAAGAGGATTAAAATGTGGGGAATCGAACCCTCAGGTAGCCAACAAACTAAGCTACTAAGATTCCTCACTTCATATTAAATTAAAACAAAAAATAAAGTTAAATATTATGCAGTTTTATTTTAAAAAATTTGGTACACTTATTCATAAAAAAACAATTATTAATATTACGAAGTTCGATTTAAAAAACTTCAATGCACCCATTTTTTAAAACAAAATTGCTTATGTAATGCTTGAATATCCTTCTTGAAATTTTTGGCTCCGCCACAACATTATAAAATATTTGAGGAAGAAAAAAAGAAGATAAATCTCAAAGATTTGGACAATGATTTGTGAGCTTTGACAATTCAAGTTTTATAGAGTGGAGACTGAAGAAGAATAGATCCACAAAGAAAAAACTAAAATGATGCCCTGAATCGCAAGAATTGATCATTCTTTTGATTTCATTTTAATGACCATCTATTGACTTCACAAGTTGACAAAATCTACTATATGACAAGAATCAATGGAGGAAATTACATTTAGTAGAAATAGGAAGATGCTATTTTTTGTTCATAAAGGTTATTCGCTTTGAAATTATAGTAATCGACTCTAGGCTAATTAGGTGTAACATCAATAATGCTATCACATCAAAAGACCGAATCATGCTTTGCTTGACAAATTCCTTAACTATCTAATTTTGGGTTGTTTTTGCATTTTGTTAAAGGGTTACTTATGAAATTTTATAATAAACTAGTTTTCGAACACATGCGTTGCATGTTTATTCCGTGCTAATTAGTATAATAATTTTAAAATACTATAATAAGTGTGTGATGTATTACATCGAATTTAAAAAGAAAAAAATACAAGCTCAAATGAAATGTCGAATATCTAAAAAAAAGGAGAGAGTTAAAACTTGAATTCTAAAAAAGCTGGTTAGACCATTTTTAAAGGTAGAATTATTTCAATATATATATATATCTGTGTGTGTGTGTGTGTGAGTGCGCGTGCACATGCACATGCACATGCATGCGTGTGTGTGTTTGCGTGCGTGCATGTACATGTGTGTGCACGTGAGTGCGCGCGCGTGCATGCAAGCCTGTGCTTGTGGGGTTAAAGTCACTTTTTTGGGGATGGACAAATAAATTGACACGATTAGAGTGAAAAAAAGTGATTACATCATGATCTACGAAATGATAAATATAGATATATATATCAAAAAGTCAACCTAAGGAAAACAAACAAGGGAATGGGTAGGTTCTAACGATATAATCAAAATTATCAAATTCGCAAAAACATAATTCTAATAATTTGTAATTTATATAATCAATTATACATTACAAAATTAGAAAAATAAAATTAAAGGTAAAATCTCATCTTCGATTAGTGGAGTTTCAGGATCAACCACATCTTTTCCCATAATCACTGCATGGACAATGGAAATTTTCACAAACAGGACTTGGAGATTTACAATGGGCATTAATTGTTACTTTATGTTGGATCTCTGTTCATCAACACTTAATGATTTCTATGACCTTCCAATTTATTTTATGCGAATGTGGATTTGTTTAATTTATATATCCATTTTCATATCCTTAGGATCAATTCAAGTTAGAATTCACATGACCTAGATTTGAATCCGGTCGACCTTCAAATATTTTACTTTTTCAAAACCTATAAAGAACTTACAGAAATTATAAATTTAACTAATTTAAGAAATTAAAGAAATCAACATGACGATGGAGCTATAGTATGCTGAAGGTGGCTAAGAAAATACCCTTCATTACAAAATTATATATATTTAGGTATATTTCTACCTAAAATTGTTGATTGTCATGTTTTGGACACCTTTGAAATAATGAGGTTCTGCGGCCCAGTCATCTAAGGCTTTCTAGTATCGCCCAGACACTTTGTGGGATTAGGTAATTCGAATCCCTGTACCTATTGGTGGTAACAACTTTTTAATATCTTTAAAAAAAACTCCTATTTTATTGCTTATTGAGAAGAATAAATGGTTTACTTCATCCTTTAATTGTCTAAGAATGATTAAATTACTTTCTAAATAATAGCTAAAATAAATTATTTTGAAAATTATTAAAATATTGTTTATTAAAATAATTCTTAATTAGAAACCTACACCTCAAAAAACAATGTTGCTAAAAGCGAACAAAAAAGACTTCGTTTGATTCTGCTCTCATTTTTCATGTCTCATTCTTATTGTTGTCGACCTGACATGACTAAAGGTCGCTCTCTCTCTCTCTCTCTCTCTCTCTCTCTCTTTTTTGTTCATCCACTTTATATTAGATTTAATACAAACATTAAAAGTTAAATATTATGCAATTTAATCTCAAAATTTTTAGTACATTTATTCACAAAAAAATTATTATATTATGTAGTTCGATTTTTAAATTTTTATTGCACCCATTTGTCAAAATGATATTTGCCTATGTAATGCTTGAATATCCTTCGTGAATTTTTGGCTCCATCACAACATCATGAAATATTTAAAGGAAGAAAAAAAAGATAAATCCCAATGATTTTGATAACCATTTATGAGGTTTGACAATTTTAATTTTGTATAGTGGAAAAGAATAGACCATCAATGAAAAAACTAAAATGAAGCTTTGAATCGCAAGGATTGATTATTCTTTTGATTTTATTTTAATGAACCATATATTGGCTTTGCAAGTTGACAAAGTCTACTGTATTGGTATGAATCAATGGAGGAAATTGCAATTAGGATAAATAAGATGAAGATATCATTATCTCATAAAGGCAGAGTAGGTGTAATTTCAAAAACTCCCTCAAGTAAAAAGATTTAATCATCTTTTGCTTAACTAATTGCTTAACTATGTAATTTTGGGATTGTTATTACATTTGTTTAAAGGGATATTTATGAGCTTTAGTAATAAATCAGTTTCCATACACGTGTGTTACACGTGTATTTCGTGCTAATTAGTATACATATTTTAAAAATTCTTTAATTAGTGTGATGTATTTGAAGAGAAAAATACAAGCTCAGATCGATCAATAAAGAACATAGAGCACTATTTTTAATTAGTTAATCCGCACAAAATAGATGATATTTTCAAAAAAAATCAAAGCAACATAATTAATTGTTATATTCTATATATTATCACTCATAGATTTTTTTTATTTTTTTTGGGCAAAGTACGATAATATTAAAAATGGTGGATCATTTGAAGAATATACTAAAAGGTGTTGTTATTACTTCAAAAAAATCATTTGCATTTCTACAATTGTCACGACCAAGACCGTCGTGATTGACACCCACACTAACCCTCCAGTGGGAGAACCATTAATACTAATCTGCTAACCCAAGAACTAAACATTTAAAGAAACGGAAGCAAGTTTAAATGCAAAAATAAAGTGGAGTTCCCATAAAATCCGAAAGTCTAACAACTCGTTACTAAAACATTACGGAAAATACCCCTAGAATCTGAAAGTCAATGTACCAAAACTCTAAAGTTCAACGATTCTAAGCAAAGGGGGCACAACCCCAAAACTAAACAAACGAATATCTAACTAGAAAGTCTGAGTCCGAAAAGAGTGGACTAAAACATAGAGAACTCATGGAAGCCTGAAAGAGTTGGCTCATCCTTGAATTCGATCTCGATCAGTTATCTCCTAAATGAGGTCTTTCAATAGCCGCCTGAAGATGCCCTGTACTAAACAAAGAAAGAGCAAGTGCAGTATTAGTAAACAACCACAGTGTACTGGTAGGATCACGTGGCTATTCCCTTAAGTGAAACATATACAAGCAGTCATAACAAAGTAAACATGCATATACATAATATAAACACATATACCGATTATCAACCATGAACAACTTAGAATTCCACATTCTTTTTAACAAGTCATTATGAAAATTCAATGGTCCTCTCATGGAACCCATACCCAAACTGTTAGTGCACCGGAACGTGGTACCCGATCCCAATTAGTGTGCCGAAACGTGACACCCGATCAAATATGTATGTTGGTACGTGACATCCGATCCCAGTTAGTGTGTTGGAACGTAACACCCGATCAATTCAACAACGCACAATCACAATCACAACGAACATTTTCATAATCATACAATCAAATGTTGATTCATGGCATACAATCTTTCATTCATACTCATTTGCATTAGGTGTGATCAATAGTGCATCAATTCGCATAAATACATGCATTACAATGAAGCAATTACTAACATACATCACACAAACAAGAAATCAAACCATCACCTATCTCGAAACCAAGCTTGAATACTTCTAAGAAACTTGATTCTTTCCTTTCCGAATTCTTTCCGCTTGTTCTAGGTCTACAAACAATTAATATAGACAGGGATCAATAATCAAAGGTCTAATTTACCCAAATTATACAAACCCAATATCCCAAGACCAACCCCATGATCCTAAGGTGCAGTTAGGGCTTTTTCCTACCGTCCAATTCAGTTAAAAACCCTCCCCAAATGGTAATTAACCAAGAATCTAAGTTCTACGGATCGCAAAATAGATTAGGGGAGTAAAAGCCTTACCTTTAGTGCTAGAAGAAGTGGAAAATGTCACGAACTTACCTTGGTTCGTCTCCTAGCTCTCAAGAACGAAAATTGCAGAATAATAACATTTTTGGGGTTTAATTCCGACTTAAGTCGCGGTTGGCCCGCCATAGCAGGACCCAACTTGCCACAATGTCCCCGCCTTGGCGGAATAAATCCCGCCCTGGCGGCTTGTGCAGAAACAGAACGCCAAAATTAGAGTTTCAAACCCCCATTTCACAACACACCTCCAACCCATGATGCTAAGGAACTACATGCTCACGCTAAGATCAATTTCAGAAGTTCTACTCGCCTGAATTCAATTTCGTAAAGTCGGAAGGGTTCCTTAACATCTTAGCTATCCACTCATGTAATAAAACTCATTATTAAATCTCTGATTCATTACCATATTTCCCTAGACTCGCATGACTCTGATTTGTTCAAATCTGGACTAGGGTAGGAAATCCCAAATTACTACAAAAAGTTTTTCCGGACCCAATTCTTTCCCATTGGCTTTTCCATAACAACGGGATCAGGTCGTTACAATAGATACCAATTTACCCATCACTCATCCCCGAGTGATCAACTAGGAAAGACTAACTAAAGTAAGGGTAGATTAGTATCTGAATCATTGAATATCTGGGGATACTTGTCTCGCATGTCCTTCTCGGTTTTCCAAGTAGCTTCCTCAACTAGACGATGCTTCCATTGAACTTTCACGGACTTAATCTCCTTGGTCCTCAGCTTTCGGACATCATGATCAAGAATTGAATTGGTTCCTCCTCATTCTTCAACATGGACACTTGAAATACTGGATGAACTCTAGATAAGCTAGGTGGTAAGGCCAATCTATAAGCCACTGGCCCTACAAAGTCAAGACCAATGTATCGAGGACTAAGGTTGCCCGTCTTGCCAAATATCATCGCCCCTTTCATGGGTGATACTTTAAGGAGAACTTTTTCACTAGTATGAAATGCCATGTCTCTTACCTTATGGTCTGCATACTCCTTCTTTCGACTTTGGCCTGCTTGGAGCTTAGCTTGGATTCTTCTTACCTTATCATAAGCATCCTTCACCAAGTTTACCCCCAACGGTTTCACATCTCCAGCCTTAAATCATCCTATGGGTGATCTACATCCCCTCACATAAAGTGCCTCGAACGGTACCATGTCAATGCTGGAGTGGTAACTGGTACTATAGGAGAACTCACACAACGGTTGGAACTTATCCCAATGTCCTCTAAAGTCAATCACACATTCCCTTAACATGTACTCTAACACTTGAATAGTCCTCTACGAATGCCTGTCCGTTTGCAGATGAAAAGTTGTGCTAAAGGTGAGTTGAGTGCCTAATTCATCATGTAATTTCCTCCAAAACTTAGATGTGAACTGTGTACCACGGTCTAAGATGATAGAAAGGGGCAACCCGTGCAATATCACTATCTCTTTCACATACACCTTAGCTAACGGCTGAGCGTTATAATCGATTCTGACTGGAATAAAATGGGCTGACTTAGTCAATCTGTCAACCACTACCCAAATAGAATCAAACTTCCCCAAAGTCTTGGGGAGACCAACCAAAAAATCCATAGGTATCCTTTCCCACTTCCATTCCAGAATTGGCATTATCTGAAGCAAATCTGTAGGTTTTTGATGTTCATACTTTACTTACTGAAAGTGTTGATACTTAGCCACAAACTCAGCTATGTCTTTCTTCATTCTAGGCCACAAATAAAGTTGCTTCAAGTCTCGGTACATCTTGGTCACACCCGGATGAATGGAATACCGCGAACCATGAGCTTCTATCAATAATTTCTGAATCAAGTCATCAATTTGAGGAACACAAATCCTTCCTTTAAAGCTTAGCACGCCCCCTCGCATCTAAAGTCGCATCTTGTGACTTGTTGGACACCTTCTTCGTTCTGAGCTCATTCAAAGTTTCATCTTCAAACTATTTGGCCTTGATCTTCTCAATAAACGTAGCCCTCACCTCAATGCTAGCTAACACCCCACCTTTTTTTGAGATGCCTAACTGCATGAACCTAGATTCCAATGTTTGAATTTCCTTAGCCAAAGGACACTTTGATACACTGAAGCAAGCTAAACTACCCATACTCACCACTTTCCGGCTTGGTGCATCTTCCACTACATTAGCCTTACCCGGATGATACTGGATGGTCACATCATAATCCTTGACTAACTCAATCCACCTTCACTGTCTCAAATTCAGATCCTTTTGAGTGAATACATGTTGTAGACAATGATGAATAGTAAACACCTCACACTTGACACCATAGACATAATGCCGCCAGATCTTAAGAGCAAACACTACTGCTGCCACCTCTAAATAATGTATTGGGTAATTCTTATCATGCACCTTCAACTGTCATGATGCATAAGCTATAAAATTATTTTCCTGCATTAACACAACACCCAAACCCGAATGTGAAGCATCACAATAAACAATGAAATCCTTACCTTCCACCGGTTTCGCCAGGATAGCTGTTGTGGTAAAAAAAGTCTTGAGCTTTTGAAATCTCTCTTCACACTTTTGAGTCCATTCAAAAGGCACCTCCTTTCTTGTCAACCTTGTCAAATGCGTGGCAATAGAAGCAAAATTCTTCACGAACCTACGATAGTAGCTAGCGAGCCCCACAAAACTCCTAACTTCAGTCACAGAACTAGGCCAGACCCAATTCTGAACTCCACATAATAAGTAATATATTAAATTACACTTTAACTCTATCAGGAGATTCTCTAACTGACAACCATCACTATGAGCTATGTGATGATACATCGTCTTGTCTACGCTGCCAGAACTGTCCTACACCGTGTCGGGTATAGAACCTCTCAGCTAAGTGGATCCACTAAGCTATAAGGATTCATCTAAAAAGTATTATCTTGTACCCATGTTGGCAAGACATGGTTTATGAGGATTTTGAGCTGTATCGATGCTCAATACTAACCCCAGTAATAGATATAGTCATGCTTAAATATATAAAACATCTACTTTCTCTGGTTTGAGATAATTGCTCAAACTATCCTCTTAAAAGAGGTAACAACTCTAAAATATCTCTGAACTCATAAACTTATGTAGAAATAAAGTCTCTCTTTTCTCACTTTAAAAATGATATATTTGGTAAATATTTCATTCCCTTATACTTTCTCTCAAAACATCTCTTCAGACTCTACTCAAAACTCTTCTTTACTTTTCTCAGAAATCAATTTAAGACAATGATTGATTAATGTGATTTCTTTGTTAATAGATCAATAATAAGGTTCATGCTAGAAAATAGGCATGAACAATCAACTCAAGAATCTCGATATATGATATAGATCAACTCAACAATTAGGAACATAATTTAGGAATTCAACGATAATACTCATCTCAACACTACTCAAATCTAAGGATAGAACCCTAGATTACTCTTTTACTGATTTGAAAGTAGATGTAGGGTATGTGGACGAACTAGTCTAACACTATGATCGTCTTACATAGTTGGGAAGAACAAAGATCTTGGCGAAATTGATGGAAACTTGAAGAACGTTGGAAACGCTAGCCTTTTCTCCTATTGGAACCTTGCTCTAATGATTTGAAGTGTTAAAGAACGTAAAAAGGATGTTTAAAACTACTAATAACCTTAACTAGGTGAAAAAGGGTTGGGATTCAGGCTTAGAATGGATGGAAAAAAGTCTAAAATACCCTTAATTAGTAGAAAATGCAAAACCCTAGGCGCGTCTAACAGTGGTCCTGACGGCTATCATAGTCAAAAACACTTGTTACCTATCATAGTCAAAAACACCTAAATGACTTGATACTCTGCATGTGTGACGAACCAGCTGATAGCCCATCACAGGTCTGACGGCCCATCATGGATGCCATCTGCTTTTTCTAATGTGAGAATCTCTGGTAAAATGGCCATAACCTTTTACTTTGAACTCGAAATGAGACAAACTCGATGGAGTTAGAAAGAGGACTCAAAGACCTTAAAGTTGATAGGTGATGGACCATCTAATTCATTATGTACTGGAAGATGTGATCATTTGCATTTGACTAAGTAGAATCTTATATAAAAACTTAATCGGTATGGGAGCTTTCAACTCAACTTTGTGCTAGGAGATTCTTGTTACCTTAATTCATTTCCAAATCCATTACCACTCTAAAGAAATGACCTTTACACATATGAGAAATCTAAGAATCACGCTATACAACCTTACATGTAAATAAAGTATAGTCGGGTCTTAACATAGAAATTTTTGGGGTGTTACTATATTTCCCCATTAGGATCATTTGTCCTCGACTGATGGTTAAACTGAGCATGGAAGGGAAAGGAGTTACTCTTACTATATTTTTGACTTCTGAACTTGTCTACTAACATAGAAAAAACTGGCTCATAGTAAGAGTTTGGAACTCTCTATAGCACATAAGTTGCGAATGATTTGAGTTTGGACATAGTCACGCTCTATCTGAAGCTATTTGACATAAAACAATAATATCTGGGCACGAAGTAAGAATAGGAATACTATGCCTTGAGTGATATGTCTGGTTGCTTTTAAGCTTAGCAAAACTTTTCAACTATGTTCTCCTTTCTGATTACAACACTTCATTAGCTGCAACTCCTAGCTCCCACTAGAGTATATGACTACTCTTACAAATGTTAAGTCAAATCACTTTCTCTTACTGTGTTCAAGCCTAATCTCTAATTCACAAGGTGCTAAACATAAGATGGCTATACTTATCTAAACCACATGATTCATGTTCTATACCTCTATAGGGAATATCATCCCAATAATACTTCTCCTTATAACCATATTCAACCAACCTCGAGCCCAAATCAAGAAACACCTAATACATCATACATCTATCCACATGTTAACAACACCACATTCAAGCCTAGTACTATAACCACTCCATGAATTTGCACTAACCAATCCTTTTAAGAATTTCTTATTCTCTCATCATCATTACCAACTAAAATATAACACTGTACTACTAGGAATCGACTAATTGCTCTCATGTAACTATTACTCATAGTAAAACACTATCCTATTCCTCCTCCACATTATAACTTTAGATGGAATAAGGACACCACCACTACCACAATAAGAAACATCAACCCTCTCCTTTTATCATTACTCAACTACTATCGACAAAATCACTATCAAAATTGAAATGGATGACTATAACAACTTACGATGAAAAATCATAATTACGATTCATTCAATACATATGATATAAGAATATGCTTGACATAACATTATTCTGTTAACTAGTGAGAGTAAATCATGAATTCAAATATTGAGCATACTATGAGATGCGAGTGCTTATATGAATAGGTTTATATGAGGCTGATATTCATAACTTTATGGAGTAAGATTGAGATCAATGGGCTAAAGTCTTTGCCCCTCATTTTGTGAACTTAACATAGATGTGAATCTGTCTGAAGTGTATGAGAATAGGTCATGGAAAAAATTCTAATATTAAAGACATCAACATGATGTTGTAACGACTGAACTTTCAGGAATACGCTTGAGTATGAATGGATTGATATATCACTTTAACTCTTTCTGAACACATCACTATTTAATTCCCAACACTTGACTTGGTCCCTCACCTTATCTTCTCCCCCTTTGATCTGAAGCGGACACTTTAAAGCTCTTGATCTATTATATCATCTCTAAAATAGTCTATATATGTGTTACCCTAATACTTGGGAAATGCTAATCTCATGTCTACTAGACTCTCTATGTGCACATACTAAGATTCCTTCTAAGTCTTCTTTCTCAGATGGTTCTCGTAACTTCTTTTTGTCTTCTTTAAAAGACTTTCTATAACTGTTACCCGCATTGACTTATAAAACCACTTAATCTAACTTTTAATGGAAAAATAATGATTACATCAGCCTATTCCATATTGACATCTAGGCACACATGAAAAATCATAAACTTAATTGGAACCTCGTCTAACTAAATACAATCTCGGGTACACCTTTTAATGCTCTTTTACTCTAATGATTTAGCCACACTTTATTGCTCTCATCTAAATGTCAGAAGCCCACACTTGTCCACTCACATTCATTGCAACTAACATATTAATTCCTCACCTACTCTATGTCAAATCTACCAGATTATATTCAAAATTACATTATCACCCTCATGTTGCCATTGTTTTTATTACGACACTCATGCATCTCAAATTCAAGCTTAATATCTAGTACTAAACACAAATATCAATATAATTGCTCGCATACTATACTAATTGATAACTACTAGATAAAATTAAGAAACACTCACTCCTAAGATTTCATGACAAGTAGTCAATCTTTATATCTTAGTCTACATACTTATAGTTTACCGTCACATTCCCTTTCACAACTTAATTACTATTTACCCATTCACTATACATCACTGCCTAATTAGTTCTATAACCTTCCGAATATCATGGGCTCTTCCTTAAAAATAATAAGCCTAGATTAGATCTATCACCTCATGAATACTTTGCTTTTTATTCAACACATATACTTGTCCATCACTAACACAATGTTACATCGACATAAACTCCCTTCTGGTTAAAGTATACTCTAACTCATCCATACTATAACTTAATGAGTGCATGACTGCAACAACATAATTTACCTCATCACTATCTCCCTTCTTAGATTACTATACCTCTGCATGCATTCATCTTACTCTGAGCACTTCTACTACTACTAGCTTATAACATCGCAACTCATACTCTCTTTCGGGTGAATAATACTACCGAAGCATTATAAAACATACTCTCATCTTAAAGATATCACTTGAAGCAAGGTTTTAGAGAAGAGAGTCTGGGAGTACATCTCGCTTTTAGCTCAAACGCACGATTCATATGAATAAGAGTGCACTCTTTCGAATCTAAACACTTAAGCTCACTCACAGGCTTCTGTCATGCCCCTATGGACTTTCTAAAATCATTTGCTGAGAGTAACTCATCAATAAGGACAAGGATCTGGGCTGTGGTTTTCAACTACCTTGAATATGAGAGGCAGTCAAATGGATTTGAGAAACGCACGAGTTTGAATAAGTTCCTTATGACATAGTTCTATTGCACAATTTAGAGTATGAAAGAAGAGAAGCTTTTCTTAAATGTCTGTAGTCCCTCATTTATAAAAGTGGGGACCTTAAAACCATAAATATGATGCTACTGACACGACTTCATAGACACCCTAAGACAGTTGAACTTTGTGTACTGATACCAAGTTTTTCATGCTCGAGCCTACACCCTGGATGTGGCCAACACTCGAGAACCATTGTTGATCCCCAAGTGAACCCTTGGCCTGGCTGACTACTTAGCAGAAGACTTACTAAAGCAATGATAGGCTCACAACAAAATTACATCAGTTAAAATCAAATACTCATCTTATAATAATTGAAAAAATGCTCAATAACAATACTATAGTTTGTAAAACAACTCAAAAAGAGTAAATATTGAGAGACACTTCGATACTATTTATCTATGAAGCCTCTACTATTAAAGAAGGATGTCGGGACAAGACTCACGACATCTCAAAACTACTGACTAGAAAGTATATGTGAAATCCTCTGGAATGCAAGGAAGCTCACCGAAAGCTAGCTAAAGTGTAGAGCGATCTCAACAAAGCGTCTGTTGATGATCCTGAACACCTATATCTGCATCGTAAAAAGATGAAAGGTCAAATGACATCAGTTTATTGAATGTACGAGTATGTAAGATACTTGAATAACAAATAACTGAACTGAAATGACTGCAATAGAAAAAATATACTCAAGCTGAATGTAAAGAAATAAAGGAGTTAAATCATTTAAATCTTTACAAAGTACTTACTCATCTTTGAACTCAACATAATAAGTAATATATTAAAATACTCCCTATGTTTCAAAAAGAATGACCTACTTTACTTTTTAGTCTGTTTAAAAAAGAATGACCTCTTTCCCTTTTTGGTAACATTTTAATTTTAGTTTTCCACGTGGCACATTTAAGGTCACAAGATTAAAAGGCAATCTTGTAAATTTGACATAACTTTAATTTACGACCACAAGATTAAAAAGTCTTCTGTATTTTCTAAAACTCTATGTCAAGTCAAACTAGGCCACTCTTTTTGAAACAGAGGGAGTACACTTTTACTCTACTGGAGATTCTCTAACCAACAACTATCACTATGAGCTATGTGATGATACATTATCTTTTCCACATTTCTAGAACTTTCCTATATTGTGTTGGGGTATAAAACCTCTAAACTAACTGGACCCACTAAGCTATAAAGATACATCTATAAATTATGATCCTGTACTCGTATTGGCAAGACATGGCTTATGAGAATTTTGAGTTGTCTGAACTCATTCTCATATCGGTGCTCAATACTACTCCAATAATATATATAGTCATGCTCAAATGTATAAAACATACTCCTTCTTTGGGTTGAGATAATTGCTCAGACTATTCTCTTAAAACAGGTAACTACTCAGAAATATCTCTAAACTCATAAACTCATTTAGAAATCAAAGTTTTTTTTTTTATCACTTTAATAATGATATTTTTGGGAAATACTTAGTTCCCTTATACTTTCTCTCAAAACATCTCTTCAGATTCTACTCAAACTTCTTTACTTTTCTTAGAAATCAATCTAAGACAATGATTGTCTAAAATGATTTCTCAATAAATAGCTCGATAATAAGGTTCATGCTGGAAAATAGACATGAACAATCAACTCAAGAATCTTGATACATGATATACAACAACTCAACAATTAAGAATAGAATTTTGGAATTCGATGATACTACTAATCTCAAGACTACTTAAATCTAAGGATAGACCCCAAGATTACTCTTTTACTGATTTGAAAGTAGATGTAGGGTGTGCGGACAAACTAGTTTAACACTATGATAGTCTTACATACCCGGGAAGAACAAAGTTCTTGGTGAATTTGATGGAAACTTGAAGAACGCTAAAAACCCTAATTGTTTCTCCTCTTGGAACCCTGTTCTAATGATTTGAAGTGTTAAAAAACGTAAAAAAGATGTCTAACACTACTAATACCTTTAACTAGGTGAAAAAGGGTCGGAATTCATGATTAGAATGGATGGATAAAGTCTAAAATAACTTTAATTAGCAAAAAATGCAAAACCCCAGGCGCGTCTAACGGAGGTCCTGATGGCCCGTCACCAGGATGATTGCCCGTCACCCGTCATAATAAAAAACACTTGAAACATCTAAAATTCTGCATGTGTGACGACCCAGCTGACAGCATGTCACAAGTCTGACAACTCGTTATTGTTGCCGTTATCTTTTTCTAATGTGACAGTCTTTGGTAAAACGACCATAAACTTTTACTGTGAACTCGAAATGAGGCAAACTCGATGTCGTTGGAAAGATGACTCAAGGAAATTGAATTTGATAGGTGATGTACCACCTAATTCATTATGTACTGCGCAAAATAATCATTTGAAACTGACATAAGTAGAATCTTACGTCAAAACTTAATCGGTATGGAAGGTTTAAACTCAACTTTGTGCTATGAGATTCTTGTGTCCTTAATTCATCTCCAAATCCATTCCCAGACTAAAAAAAATTGACCTTTACTCATATGAACAATTTAAGAATCACATGATACGACCTTACATGTAAGTAAAGAATATTTTAGGTCTTAACTTAGAAATTTTTTGGGTGTTACAATATCTCCCCCTTGGGATCATTCGTTATCGAATGGTGGTTAAATTGAGCTGGAAGGGAAAGGAGTTACTCTTACTTTCTTTTTGACTTCTGAACTTGTCTACTAACATAGGTGGAACTGATAAGAGTTTGGAATTCTCTATAGCACTTAAGTTGCGAACGATATGAGTTTGAACATAGTCACACTCTATCTGAGGCTCTTTGACATAAAGTAAGGATATCTTGGCACAAAGTAAGAATAGGAATCCAATGCCTTGAGTGTTATGACTGGTAGCTTTTATTCTTAGCAACACTTCTCAATTGTGCTCTCCTTTCTAATTACTGCACTTCACTAGCTGCAACTCCCAGCTCCCACTAGAGTACATGACTACTCTTTCAAACGACTAAGTCAAATCACTTGCTCTTACTGTGTTCAAGCCCAATCTCTAATTCACAAGGTTCTAAACATGAGATGGTTATACTTATCTAAACCACATGCTTTATACCTCTATAGGGAATATTATCCCAATAATACTTCTCTTTATAACCACATTGAACCAACCTCGAACCCAAATCAAGAAACACCTAATGCATCATGCACTTATCCACATGTTAACAACACCACATTCCAACCTAGTACTATAACCACTCCATGAATTTCTATTAACCAATCCTTCTAGAAATTTATCATTCTCTCATCATCTCTTCCAACCAAAATTTTACGCAATACTACTAGGAATTGACTGATTGTTCTCATTTAGCTATTACTCATAGTAAAACATCATCATATTCCTTCTCCAGATTATAACTTTCGATGGAATAAGAACACCACCACTACCACAATTAGAAACATCAACCCTCTGCTTTTATCATTACTCAACCACTATCGACAACATTACTATCAAAACTGAAAAGGATGATTGAAAGAGCTTAGGGAGAAAAATCATAAGTATGATTCATTAAAGACATCTGATATAAGAACATGCATGACATAACGTTATTATGTTAGCCACTAAGAGTAAATCATGAATTCGCAAGACTGAGCATCCTATGAGATACGAGTGTTTATATGAATAGGTTCATATCATGAGGCTGATATCCATAACTTTATGAAGTAAGATTGAGATCAATGGGCTGAAGTTTTTGCCCCTCATTTTGTGAACTAAGCATAAATGTGAATCTGTCTGAACTGTATGAGCATAGGTCATGGAAAAAATTATGATATTAAAGACATCAACATGATGTTGTAACAACTAAACTTTGAGGAATACGCTACAGTATGAATAGAATGATATACCACTTTAACTCATTTTGAACACATAACAGTCTAATTCCAAACACTTGAGTTGGTCCCTCACCTTATCCTCTCCCCCTTATACTTTCTCTCAAAACATCTCTAGACTCTACTCAAAACTCTCCTTTACTTTTCTGAGAAATCAATTTAAGAAAATGATTGGTTAAAAGTATTTCTCAATAATAAGGTTCATACTCGAAAATATACATGAACAATCAACTCAAAAATCTCCATACATGATATACATCAACTGAACAATCAGGAATAGAATTTCGAAATTCAACGATACTACTCATCCCAAGACTTCTCAAATCTTTAGAACTCTGGATTACTCTTTTACTGATTTGAAAGTAGATGTAGGGTATGAGGAAGAACTAGTCCAACACTATGATAGCCTTACATACCTAGGAAGAACAAAGTTCTTGGCAAAATTGATGAAAACTTGAAGAACGCTCGAAACCCTAACTTTTTTTCCTCTTGGAACTTTTCTCTAATGATTTGAAGTGTTAAAGAACCTAAAAAGAATGTTTAACACTGCTAATACCCTTAACTATGTGAAAAAGGGTTGGGATTTTTGATTAGAATGGATGATAAAAGTTGAAAACACCCTTAATTAGTTGAAAAGGAAAAATCCCAAGCGCATGTGACGGAGGTCCTAACGGCCCATCACAAGAATGACTGCCCGTCACCTGTCATCGTCAAAAACACCTAAACTTTTGCATGTATGACGGCCATCACAGGTCTGACAGCCTGTCATGGCTACCGTCAGCTTTTTCTGAGGTGATAATCTCTAGTAAAACGGCCATAATGTTTTACTCCAAACTCGAAATGAGACAAACTTGGTGGTGTTGGAAAGAGGACTCAAAGTTCTTCAATTTTATAGGTCATGGGCCACATAAATCATTATGTATTGAGAGAAGTAGAATCTTATGTCAAAACTTAATCAGTATGGAAGGTTTCAGCTCAACTTTGTGCTAGGAGATTCTTGTGACCTTAATTCATCTCCAAATCCATTCTCACACTAAATAATTAACCTTTACACATATGATCAATTTAAGAATCATGCGATACAACCTTTTATGTAAATAAAGAATAGTTCGGATCTTTACTTAGAAATATTTGGGGTGTTACACCAACTCTTCAATACAACCTCTTCCCCAAGCAATGCTCACTCCAATAGCTATGACCAAGTACCAGTAGCTGTAGAGACATCAGGTAATACACAACTTCCTACCCTTTATTTTTTGCATGACACCGCCACAAAAAAGCCTTTACTCACATACCAGAGACACAAAATAACATGTAAAACATACAATCAAAACAACCACTCCCAATCCATAGAGAAGCCATTCCTCCACCCATGACATCAAGTGATCCCTCTCTTGCAATACTTGCTGCCTCGATTCCCCCACCACCCTGAAACAGAATTACAACTAGCTCCCAAAATAATATTTCCAAGCCAAAAAAGAAAACTCTCTTTTCTAACCCATTTGATTCCCACAATTGTAACTTTCAAAAAAGCTGATAAACATGAAGAGTGGGGACAAGCAATGAAAGTAGAGTATGATGCCTTAATTAGAAATCAAACTTGGGAACTCGTAACGCGAGACCTATCCAAAAATGTTGTGGACTGCAAATGATTGTAGCAGATCAAGAGAAAAGCAGATGTCTCACTACTAAAAAACTGCTAAAAAATAACTGACTGAAAAGCGACGGACGACATCGCTCCAAAAAGTAACGCCATTTGCCACACTGTCCATCTCTTTTTAATAAAAAATAATAATATATTTTTAATTATTTTACAAAAAGCGACGGACGACATCTCTTAGTCCGTCGCTTTTCCCCCCATAGATTTTTGCATATATATATATATATATAATTAATAATTAATCATTTAATATAGGTAGAGATGCTCTCCATCGCTTTTTATTAAAAATAATTATTTAGAAATTAAACAACAACCACGCCGTCCATCGTTTTTAATTAATTTAAATTTATTAATTATTTTTAAAAAGAGCGATGGACGACATCTCTAAGTCCATCGCTTTTTGGTCAAAATGTATGGTAAAAAAATTAAGAAAAGCGACGGATAACGTCTCTTAGTCCGTCCGTTGCTTTTTGGTCAAAATGTTGGTCAACTATTTTTAAAAATGCGACGGACAGAGAGACGTTGTCCGTCACTTTTCTTAAAATAGCTAGGAGACCAGATGCGAAATTTCCCCATTCCCTCAGTCTCTTTTCCTTCTCTCTAAGAACCACTGTGTGCCGCTGTCTTTGCCAACGTCAACGCCGCCGCCGCCGCTTTTGCTGACCCTAACGACGCCATCTCCATTTTCTCTTTCTCCTTTAATTTAAGGTTAGAGTTGCATCAAATTAGTTTTTAATTTTTTCAATTTGAGTTATATTTGATTTTGTTAATTAGTTTATTGTAATTAGTTTATTGAATTTAATTAAGTTACATAAAACTAGTCCTAAAAACCCAAAATCAAACTAGTCCTAAAATCCCTAATTAAAACAAGTCCTTAAATACCCTAATTAACAAAATCAAATATAACTCAAATTGAAAAAATTAAAAACTAATTTGATGAAATTCTAACCTTAAATTAAATGAGAAAGAGACAATGGAGAGAGGAGATGGCGTCAGCGGCGACAGTAGGCATCCACACACATTGGTTCTTAGAGAGAAGGAAGAGAGAATGAGGGAATGAGAAAATGCAGAAATTTCGCGTCTGGTCTCCCAAATATTTTAGGAAAAGCGACGGACAACGTCTCTTTGTCTGTCGCTTTTTTTAAAATAGTTGACCAACATTTTGACCAAAAAGCGACGGACTAAGAGACACTGTTCGACGCTTTTCTTTAATGTTTGACCATAAATTTTGACCAAAAAGCGACGGACTTCGAGATGCCGTCCGTCGCTCTTTTTTTAAAAACAATTAATAAATTCAAAGTAATTAAAAACAACAGATGATGTGGTTATTGTTTAATTTATAATTATTTTTTAATAAAAAATGACGGACAACGTCTCTACTTATATTAAATAATTAATTATTAATTATATATATATTTGACGCAAAAATCCGCAAAAAAATCGACGGACTAAGAGATGCCATCTGTCGCTTTTTTGTAAAATAATTATTTATATTAAAAAGCGACAGACAGTCTGGCAAATGACGTCGCTTTTTGGAGCGACGTTGTCCGTTGTTTTTTAGCAGTGAGGGTTCACGCAGCACCCTGGGTTGGATTTTCATGAGACATTTAGTCCCGTTGTCAAACCAACGATGTAAGGTTGGTTATATCTATAGTTGTGCAACACAATTGGCCAATCCATCAACTTGATGTCAATAATGCTATCCTACAAGGATAATTGGACAAAGAAATGCTTATGTCTCAACCTTAGGATTTATTAATCCCCATTCCCAAATCATGTTTGCAAGTTGAAGAAGGCTATTTATGGCCTCAAACAATCCCCCGGGCTTGGTATAATGCTATGCATGAACATTTGCTGAAAATGGGTTTTGTCGGAACAAAATCTGACACCTCACTATTTGTAAGGAAGCAGAAGGCTGTAACTATTTATGTTCTTGTCTATGTTGACGACATCATAATCACTGGCAAACATACATAAGTGATCAAATTTGTCATCAGTTCCTTGGCAGCTAGATTTTCGTTGAAAGATCTTGGCTATCTGAACTACTTCTTGGGTATTAACGTTAAGCACATACCAGATGATCTCATTCTTTCTCAATCAAAATACATTCTGGAAATTCTTTTGGAACAGGATATGGAAAATTGCAATGGTGTTTCTACTCCCATGTGTTCCAGTGTACCACTTCGAGTGGCTGACGGTTCGCCATATACTGATGTGACGCGCAACCGGTGTACCCTTGGTAAATTGTAGTATTTGTCCCTCACACGGCCTAACATATCTTATGCAGTCAATAAATTGTCCTAATTTATGCATGTCCTGACTGATGAACATTGGAAAGCAGTAAAAAGAGTACTACGGTATCTCAAAGAAACTGCAAGTTCAGGACTTCGCATCATTCGCATCCCTGACTCTAATTTGTATATGGATGCTGATGCGGACTGGGCTGATCCGAATGACTGAATCTCTACATCAGGTTACATTCTTTCTTTGGACCAAATCCAATCAGTTGCTCATAAAAAACAACAACGTGCATTAGCTCGCTTATCCATCGAGGCAGAGTCCAAATCTGTCGCCAATGCAATTGCAGAGCACACTTGGGTGAGAAACTTACTTCATGATTTACATGTCACCATTTCGAATACGCCAACAATCTACTGTGACAATGTTGGAGTGAAGTTATACCCTCAGCTAAGGAGTTGACTCATGTAAATGACCAAGGGAAGTCTTTTTTTCCCTGGAAGCTGCTCTTACTTGTTTTGGCATTTTACCAACTTATAAAAGGTATCATTAATGAAGTTCCCTTTTGTGATTGGATAAAGTTGTGGTTTCGAGGGCCAAGAAAATTTGAGCCTTCCCTAAATACATCTAGAACCAGAAAAAGCCAAGGATGAATCATGATTATTCAGGGAACATTGACATGATTTTTTTTGCCACGAACTGAAGAGGAAAATGCCCCTTTTGTCGAGCTAGGCGTGGAAGAATCACTCAAAGATAGGACTTATTTGGCGGCTTTCCTTGCGTGTTGACTCCGCAAAATTTTTTCTTCCCAACAAGAAGGTGTTGTGTTCGTGCTAGTGTCTTCAAAGTTGCAAAATTGATGACTCATGGACAGAAAGTTTCTTTGGTGGTTCCGGTCCTTGCAAGCACCTATCACGGCCTCAGGGAGATCTCCACCTCCTCAAACTTAGGGGCCTGCAATATACTCCTTCCACTTTTTTTTGTCTCTCTTTTATATTTCTATTTTCTCCTATATTCGATGCTAGCTTTCACGCTTACTAGCCAGAAGGTGTCGTGTATTTCCCTAGCTATCTAAAAATAGGTAATACTCCTATACCTTAACTCTTATGCTTGCTTTAGCTCATATGATTTACAATAGTGGGATCATAGCTTAGTGAATCATAAGTCTAGAAATGATTAAACTTAATATATAAACTTTTTTATTGGGAATCTAAGACTTGGATATGCAACTGTTAGAGTTTTTAGTGATAAAAAAGTCACATGTTTAGACTTGGTTGCTGTTTTTGAGATCTCTTATTATCCATGATAATATTCATTGATCTCTTAATCATATTCATATAGAATTGAGGCCTTGAAAGTTGATTTTTAATTGATTTCATGGGTTGGAAACTAGTAAACCAGCAGTTGTTATTCGGGGTGGCAAAAGATCTACAACAAATAAACATATCTAGATTATGCTTATGTAGGAGGTGAGGTTATGTTAAAACGAATTCCGACATGGTGCATGACTGTAATGCTTTTTCGGTTAGATGTCTTTGTGTTGATACAATTCTTAAATATTAGCATTCTGCGTAATTGTTATGTGAATGTCCACCAGGCGCCAATACACTAAGCTCTTTTACTTTTTTAGAAGCCTCTGCATGCCATCTATAAAAAGAATTAGAAGACGGCACATCTATAACATATGTTGTCAAAGATTTTGATGCAAATCAGGACTTTGTGGTGGAGTGGGATGCACCAAAGTCGGATATATACTGCTCATGCCATTCATTTGAGTACAAAGGTTACCTTTGTAGACATGCTATTGTGGTTCTTCAAATGTTTGGTGTCTTCAGATTCCTTCTAAGTATATATTGCAATGCTAAACAAATGCTGCCACGATCAGGCATTCCATCAGCGAAGGACTGGGTGACATGCAAGATAAGGTCTATCGTTGTAAGGATTTGTGTCAACGAGAAATAATATTTGGTGAAGAAGGATCCTTGACTCAGGAGAGCTACAACATTGCTGTTGGTACCATTAAAAAAGCTTTACAAGTTAAAACAATGTCAAGGAAACACTCTTGGCGCTAATCTTAAATCAGGTAGTAGTGCAACCCTTGCTATCCAAGTTGATGATGTATGTCAAGGAAGCACTCTATATTGAAATACATTATGGACATACATCATCATCAACATTGACATCATCAACTTCGATAGCAAGGGTTGCACTACTATCTGATTTAAGATTAGCTGCAAGACTGTTTCCTTAAACATTGTTTTAACGCTTCTTTAATGGCACCAACAACAATGTTGTAGCTCTTCTGAGTCAATGATCCCTCTTCATCAAATATTATTGCTCATTCACAAAAATAATTATAACGACATACCTTAGTGTGCGCATCATTCAGCCTTTCGCTGATGGAATGCCTGATCGTAGCAGTATTGGTCCAGCATTACAATATATACTTAAAAGGAATATTAAAAACACTAGACATTTGACGAACCACAATAGCATGTTTACAAAGGTAACCTTTGTACTCAAAAGAATGACATGAGCAGTATACGTCTGACTTTGGTGCATCCCGCTCCACCACAAAGTTTTGATTTGCATCAAAAATTTTGACAACATATATTATAGACGTCTTGTGATTCATTTTTAGATGGCATGCAGAGTCTCCTGAAAAAGTAAAAGAGTTGAGTGTGTTGGCGCCTGGTGGACGTTCACATATCAATTACCAGAATGCTAATATTTTAAAATTGTATCAACATAACGACATCTAACCTGAAATGCGTAGAGTATGGGAAAACTAGAGTTTAACAAATCCTCTATAGTTGGACAAAATTAGATGATTATAGACAAATCTGCATGCATTGCCTAGATCTATAAAGTGTCATGCACCATGTCGGAGTTCGTTTTAACAGAAACTCACCTCCTACATTAGCAACATCTAGATCTATTTATTTATTGTAGGTCTTTTGCCACCCCGAATAACAAAGGCTGGTTTACTAGTTTTCAACCCACGAAATCGAACAAAAAACAACTTTCAGGGCCTCAGTTCTGTATGAAGTCTACCACACAAGTAAAATGTACTAGTCAACCAAGCACTTGCTGCAGTAAAACTCCCTATTTCAATTCAAGACTAGGATCCAACAGCTTTATGAAACATACGAAGTATTTAAGCTACTAAACTCACTGGTCAATCTCTTGCTCATAATAAATTCACTAAGTAGATCTGCTTATCATATTTCAACATATTAAGAAAATCATTCTTCATCCTTCAATAAGATAGGTATTCCATCTGATCTCCTATTGGCCTCAAGATGTTGACTAAACCACATCATCTGGTAATGTACTAATTGGCTTTGCTTTTGCAAAGTAACATACCTCTAAGACAACTCTGTGGAATAATATCAACTTTAACAATAACAACAGTCCAAAGAATAAAATAAAAAGGATATGATTAAGAGATTATGAATATTATCATGGATAATAAGAGATCTCAAAAACAACAACCACGTCTGATCGTGCGATTTTTTATCATTAAGAACTCTAACACTATCATTTTCTTGCACATCCAAGTCTTAGATTCACAAGCATGTATAGATATGGTTGACATATAAAAGAAAATACATTTTATATATTAAGTAGTCAGCCAGTTAATCTCAATCATATCGAGACTTATGGTTCACTGAGCTACGATCCTAATATTGTAAATCATATCAGCTAAAGCAAACTTAACAGATAAGGTATAGGAGTATTGCCTTTTATTATATAGCTAGAGAAATACACAACACATTCTGCCTAGTAAGTGGGAGATCTAGCATCGAATTGAGGAGTAAATAGAAATATAAAAGAGAGAAAAAAGTGGAAAGTTGATTGAACTTTTGAGCACAGTGAACTTTTCTGTCTTTTCCTCGTCAAAATGGTGCTTTATTCTTTCCAATTTACATATCTTACTTTTCTTTTTGATCTGTCTCATAAAGAATGTCTCTTTTGAAAAAGAAAATAATGATTCTATGTGCTACTGAACTTCCCTAAAACAACAAAAAAATTGCTATCAAGAATTAAGAAAAAGAAGACCAAACCATCACTAAATATCAGATACGAGCAAGAGACTAGGATTGCAACTGCAGCTCTACAATGTTGATATCCTACTCCCATGGCCTTAAAATTGAAAATTTTGCAATAAGGAGGTAATCTCCTCTTTATCTCTACTTAGTTACTGTCAGTGCTTCCCCTCTATAAGGTATTATATAATTTTCTACACTCTCCCGTAAACTTAGGTAGCGACTGAAGTGTAAAGTATTGGGCATTTTCAAATGCACATATTCATAAATTATTTGATTAGGAATACTGAAGTGCCAAGATATCCAGAGAGATCCTGTGGATTGGAATGAAGAACTACAGTGGACCATTGACCATAATAGGGGTAGAAACAATAAGACAGAAGTCCATAGAATGGTGTTGGCTGGCTATGTTTATTACATATGGATTGAAAGGAACAACAAAAGTTCCCAACGAAAGGCAAAGGAATCTACTTTACTTATCAAAATCATTCAGTAAGTATTCTACATGGGGAAACTTAGGACATGACTAGCACAAAGACTGACTGGACTACCTCAATTACTATCCATAGTTGTTTAAAAGTTGGTCATGATCAGGGTCTATTTGTGTTTGAGATAAGTAGTCTAGATGTTTGATCATGCTCTACTGGTTTGGAGATGTCTAGTCCATTTTTTTTTACTCTGAACAGAAATATTTACTTGGTATATAAAATTCATCTTATCATAAAACAAATAATGATCACATCTTCTATATACTAATTATCTTCAAACTCAAGTGTCCTTATAAAAGCATAGATTGCAGTTCAAAAAAATGGTACTGTATCACCAAAACTAATTGCAGTTCATGTGTGAGTACTGTAAAGCTCTATGGAGTAAGCATTTCGAACGAGCAAGGATTGATTGCACAAGCGTTTAAATGGGCTGAAGAGTTGGAGTAGGCACAAGCACATGCTAAAGGCAAGTCTACTTCTGTAATTTACAAAATGGTCTTGGCATCATAAGTTTATGGTATTTGGATTAAGATAAATAACATTGTCATCCAGGATAAAAGTTCTGATCCACAAATTGTTATCTTCTTTAGAGGATTGTACAAGATATCTTCTTTACAGGATCCTGAGGAAGAGTTTAGGAAGGAAGCTTGAAGAGATGAATATATACCCTAAGTTGTTGTTTAATAGCCAGTAGTTGATCTGATATAACAGATGTTTGTTTTCTAGTTCGCTAGTTGCTCTGGTAATTAAATTCTTGTTAATTTTTTTTGAAAACAGAGCATAGAAATCTCAGAGAATAAAGTGACAGAGGTTATGGGTGAATACAACTAGATATCAATGGGAATAGATATCGCCGCCTAGGAGTTCCCCAAAAAATAGATGGATGAAGATATTCACATGAAGGGAACTCAAAGAATTGTAAGTTTTCAAATTTCCTATTTCTTTAATTCATTTTACAAGGGACCAAACGGAATAAAGAAGGGAATATATGAAATGTTGTTGATTTGCAGAACAGACAAAGAACGTCACTTACAACTTCACATCAATTGTTCTCACATTTGCTTGAACTCTATGTATCACAGCTTAGATACACAGATCTACTCCTAGGCTAATTTATACTGAAGGAGAGAGACAACACTGAATCTCTGGAGGACATCTAGTTTCAGCATTAGCACATGCTATGCAAGCGATACTTGTCTTTGGGGTCTCTCAAGGAAGAAAAAGAAGGGAACAAACATAAATTTAGCAATAGGTTTGCTCAACATAGTAATTTCCGCTTCATGAATTAATATTGGTCAAAGAATAGTTCATTTCTAAGAGAATTATACATTTTATCTACAGAGTACTTGGATTTTTTTTATATGTATCAAAATACAAACACATCAAATTGTAATTGCTAAATATAGACCAAAGTAAAGGAAGAAAGAATAAGACATAGTATCAAAGTTTAAGGAGTAGATATTTAAATGATTAGAATAAGTCAATATAGGGAATTGACTCATTTCAACATCAAGACAAAGCAGCTATGACAGGTTGAGTGATTTGATAGTTTAAGTTATTTTTTTATTACTGAATTGATCGTTAAAGCTATGCATGAGAACTCGTAAACAATGTATGATAGAGAGAGCTTACTACCACTAATGATTGAGGGCTCCTGGAATATATTGTAAGTGTAGTTGTCAATTAGTAGTGTGTGCAGAAATTCTAACTTCGGAACTGGCTCGTGTTAAACTTTTTTCTTGTACTCAATGCATTCAAATGTCGAGGCACCAAATGACTTGAAATTAATACCTTCCTTTCCGTACGGTTATATTATTGGAGTGCATTTATCATATATACTTGAGTCACCAACCCTCGCAAAAGTTAACGTGCAACGGAGTTAACAAATCAAAAAATGTTATGTGGAAAAGTAAACCTCCGGTTGACTGAAAAGAAGTTCCAAATCTCTATGTTCTCTTGTTTGAGCTTTTTTTCTTGCTGGGTTGGTGGAGGTGGTGGGTTTGAGCAAAGAATGATTGAATGGAGGAGTGGAAAAGGCGAGACACTGGTGTGTGTGCACCCACAAGATTTGAAAGGCTTAGGTGGTGCGTATGTTTGCGCAGCAAATTCAAGATACTTTACCCATATTTTTTTTAAAAAAAAGAGGAGGGTGGGTAAAATAAACAAAATAAAAGATGGAAAGTACTCCCTCTGTCACTTTCACTTATCTACTTTGAAATTTGCACGTCTCTTAAAGAGCAATGATTGGAATGAGTTTTTACCATAATACCCAAAATGTTTCATTAACCTGGTCAATGCCGTTTTCTTATGTTCACTGGAATAACTAAAATAATCCTTCAAGCCCTCCAAACTCTATCAATATCAAAGACAAAAACTCTAATTTCTCAAGGTGTCCTCTGCTACTAACATCTAATACATTTCCCTAATGAACCAAGTCTAATACTTTATCATGAAAGGGGAACCGATGATCTAAACTTAAATACAACGGGAAAAGACCCCTAGCAACAATGAATTCTTTAAATGGTGCAGTGACATTCAACATAGGAGAAACATTCAAATAGTCACATTCCTTTCAAGAATTCTAGCTGCAAATGTACCAAATCCCTCACCAATATCAAATTTAATTCCAATTCCTCCACCATTTCCAACATTCCTAACGCATCAATAATTTAAAAATAATCCCCCCTACTACCCTTAACATATATCTGACTATCATAGCTCTACTACTTACTACATCAAAACAACCAGCACAATCTATATTAAGTTTCTTAACATCCAAACAAGATAAATTCTTGCAACCAATACCACTCCAACCATAAATCTTTTCACTATAATTTTTCCAAGGTGAAACCTGAAAATGAAGAAAACCAATACCTTTGAAATTGTCTTTGCAATGCTTCTTCTTCACGGCAAAGACTCACAAGTCACTGAAAATAATTTTTTGTCCAAGACTCCAACCATCAAGAAAAGGCCCATTAACATTGTAATTCATAAATAGAGAAAGAAACCCAGATATTTCACACCAGAATGTTCTATAGAAGCCACCATTTTAGTGATTCCAGGTCTTGAATCTTTATCCAAAGGAATCAAATGGGGTTGCAAGAAAGTTTTCACTTCTGTTGGAATCTTGAAACTAGAAAAATCAAAATTTTTATACCCTAAGAGCTATAGTACAAATATACAATCTCTTACTAGAGACCTCTTTTTGAAGGGCACACACTCATTTCCCGCAACAACAATGATGGCTCTTAATATGGTAAAATTAACAATTACACAAAAACCCTTAAATAATTGAACAAAAATTTAACTCAATACTTGTAATAATATATAGATAATTTCAAGTAAATTGGAAATTAAACAAGCTTAATAACTAATTAGCTGAGGTGGAAAATGTGGTTAAAAAATGAGGAGCTGGACAAATCTGCTAGTTATTTACGAGTTAGTTGCTACAGTGAAGTTAGTTAGTTGCAATGATAGTCAGTTGATTCATTTTAGCCGTATATATACAAGTTGTTTGAGAATTAAGAATTAATGCATAATGAAGTAATTTTTCTCTCTCTTTCTGAATACAATTCTCTCAACTATTCTTCTCAGATTTATTTCCTTGGCTTAGCATATTCATCTTCATCGAGATTCTATCTCCTGAATTAGTCAATTTCATAATTTCATGCATAAATTGGTATGAGATCTAGCAATCCTTGAAATGGATATGCGACACGAAGCACGAACCAAGAAAGACCAGCAGAAGAAACAGATGATAACTTTCTGTAGATTCAGGAGCAATTGAAGAAATTAATAAAGGGTATGTCTAATATTCATGATCACAGTGCTCAAACAGATATAGGAATTGGGTCAGATCAAGGAAGCCATTGAATATATGGATACAAAGGGCAGAGGTAAGTAATCTGGAAGGTTGCTCAAGTGTTCTCCAAACTTGACTTGAGAGAAAGATACCACCGATTGAGACTAGCTGAAGGTAATGCTCATAAGACTGCATTTAAAACTTATGAAGACAACTACAAATTTTTAGTCATGACTTTTGAATTGAACAATGCTCCATCATCCTTCCAAGTTCTCATGAATGTTGTGTTCAAACCTCTTTCAAGGAAGTCAATTTCGATATTCTTTGATGACATACTGATTTACAATAAGAATATGGTTTCTCATCTTGCTGATCATGTGAAATATGTGTTTGCTTTAATGAAACGGTTTCAATTGTGTGCAAAACTGTCAAAATGTGCATTTGGTGTAGCTAAGGTAGAATATTTGGGGTATTTTATTAGTGTTGGAAGGTGTTTCAAGTGATCCAAAGAAAATCTTGGTCGTAAAGGACTGGTCTATGCCTATCAGTATCAAATAACTCAGAGGGTTTCTAGGATTGACATAGGGGTTTGGTTCCATTTGTAGATCATTGCATGACTTGCTAAAAAAGAAAGGCTTTGTATGGATTGATGAGTTTACTGCAACATTCAACACCTTGATCAATTCATGTGCTAGCAATGCCAGACTACTCCTAACCTTTCTTAAATTAAACCGATGCCAATGGCAAGGGTATTGGAGTAGTACAAATGCAAAAAGGCTATTCTATTGCTTATATAAACAGGTCATTGGTTCCTAAACACCGGCTATGTCTGTGTATGACAGAATTATTAGCACTTATTTTTTATGTGACCAGGTGGTCTCATTATTTGCTAGGGAGACATTTTGTAGTCAAGACAGATTAGAAGTTATTGAAACATTTGTTAGAATAGAAAATCCATACACATTTCTAGATTGCTGGAATCTCAAAGTTAATGGCTTTTGACTTCTCTGTTAAGTACAAAAAGGTTACTAAAAACAAGGTTGTTGATGCCTTATCTAGGAAACCTAATGTTGAGTTATTGGCTTCCTTACTTAATCCCAATAATGCTTTATTCCTGCAGATTAAGAAAACATGGGTGTCTGATCCTTATTTAAAGGAGATAATTTCCAAGATGATTGCCAAGTTGCAGGTGAAACATTTCAAGTCTTATACTTGGTGTAGTGACTAATTGAGATGGGAAGGCAAACTTGTAGTGGGAAATGATCTTGACTTCAAAAGAACTATTTTAGAGTTACGACACATTTACCTCAAGGAGGACACTCAGGAATGAATGACACTATTAGGAGAATACATCTGAAATAGGAAGGGCCTTATTCGAGACATTAGGGACTTCATTAGCAGATGTGATATCTGTCAGAAGCATAAGTATGATGTTGCTACTTCACCTGATTTATTATAATCAGTACATGCCCCTGAGGGTGTTTGGACAAATATATTCCTTGATTTATTATTGAAGGACTTACAAAGTCTAACGGAAAGGAAGTTGTTTTGGTAGTAGTAGATGTACTTAGCAAGTTTTGTCACTTCATAGGCCTATAACATCCTTACCTTGCTTAGGCAATTGCTCAAAGCTTCCTTGAAAATGTGTTTAAGTTGCATGGCAGTAACTATGACAAGTGATAGAGATCCTGTTTTCATTAGTTTATTTTGGTTGAAATTATTTACTCTACAAGGTCCAACTTAAAAAATTTATTGTTTACCTTCCCCAAATTGATGGTCAAACAGAGGTGTTTAATAGAACATTGGGGACTTACTTTCGGTGTTTTTGATTTGATTGTCCTAAGGAAGGGTCTGCGTATTATAACACTACTTATCACACTACCATTAAGGGTACTTTTTACGAGATGCTCTATGGTCAAAATTCACTCTTACACCTTTCGTATTTGGTTGGTGAGTTCTCTGTTGACATGGTGGATAGGTCCTTGGTTGCTAGAGAGGCTATCACACAGTTGATCACGTTTCATATAGAGAGGGCATAACAACGAATGAGGGATCTAGCAAATAAACATAGATCATACAAGGCTTTCACTGTTGGAGAATGGGTATATCTGGAATTATAGCCTTACAAACAAGTTTTCGTATCTATTAGGCCCTTTAATAAGCTTGAAACCAAGTATTTTGGGCCTTACCCTATTAGTGCTGAGATTGGTACTGGTCTATAGGCTATACATTCCATGTGTCTCAACTTAAGAGGTGTCATGAGTTACCATTGGTTATTACCCATCCTCTAGTGTTAACTTATCCATTCCTTATTTTCATTCTCTTGAGACTATGTTGGAAAAAAGATTAGTGAAGAGGGGCAACAAAGTTGTTAGATAGGTCTTAGTCAAATGGACAGGTATCCTTGAAGATCAAGCTACGTGAGAGTTCCTCACTGAGTTGTAACACAAGATTCCTTCTTTTAACCCTAGAGGTCAAGGATGCTCTACGTCAGGGGGATTGTTGCAAGTAAATGGAAATTAAATTAGCTAAATAATTGATTAGTTGAGGTGGCAAAAGTGGTTAAGAATATGTTGGTTTGTTTGGATTTAGTTGTTATAGTGAAGTTAGTTGCAACAATAGTCAGTTGATTCATTTTAGTCATTACATATATACAAGTTGTATGAGAATCCAAAATTCGTGCTTAATGAAATAACTCTTCTCTCTCTTTCTGAATACAATTCTCTTAGCTAATATTCTCAGATTTATTTTTCCGGCTTAGCATATTCATCTTGCTCCAGATTCTATTTCTTGGTTTGGTCAATTTCATAGTTTTGTGCAACATAGATTGAGAAGGATAGACATAGCCTGAAGACACATAAAGACGAGGATATTGAGTCCGCATGCTCCGCCAAACCCTCAGACGCCCTCTCGAATCAAACGATGCCATTACAAAACTTAGATTAAGAGGAAAATTCTCAAATTCACTTCAAAACTCCAAAAACTCCTTCAAATCAATTTTGGGTGAGTAGACCAGAACTACACCAAAACCATAGAATAGAGCAACCGCAGGACCACGATAGATGCAACCCAACTCCCAAATCGAAAAGCTAACCTTATGCTCCACATCTAACACCTTATAATGATCAATAGCATTTTTCGGTCCTTAGTCGTCCTGAACATCACCTTCACCACCTCAATCTCCTCTTCAAACTGACATAACTTAACCTCCCGACAACAAGCTCCACAAGAACATTGAGGAACAATAACTGTCAAAACAAGGAACTCAGTCCAAGGCAAGGCCCAAAGTTTACCTTTTGATCTCAAAGACCAACAAATCCAGCTGAAACACAACCTTTTGAAGCTAACCATGCTAATCCAAAGGACACCCATCATGTGAACGACAAGTTTGCACACAGCCCAGCTCCAAGGAAGTACAACGAACTATTGAGAAATTGACACTACGAGTCCACAAGCTACTCTGCTACCGCGAATCTAAACCAACCACCCAGTTTGAGGGAAACCAAGTCGACATGCGGCGTATTAACACAGTTAACTGGTTGATAGTGGACCAAGGGTACCAAATCCTAATAATGAACTACGCAAGCGACCAAGCATGATAAAGCAAACCACACATCCTGAACTATAACCAACTCATGGATTTCATGAATTTCCTTAACCCCATTTTGAAGATGAACCTTCTTAGCAAATTTCCATTTCCCAACAAAGCTAAGAACATAAACCACCTTTGAATACCACCATTCAGACTCTAAATCATACACTAGCCGCGAGAGATATCAACACAGCAATAAAGAACCAACATTACAGCTAATCCAGGCGCAACAAGGGATCAAACCTCCAACTTCTATCTAGCCATAACCAAACCCCAAGACCATAAGAAGCAGACAAATCCAAAAGGAGCCGAGCAAGCAAAAACAAAACACCACAATCGAGAAAAGACTAAGGAAAAGGGAGAAATCAGCCAAAAAAAAACTACCAGACTAAAGGAGGCCAACTACCCAACACACAACTCCGAAAACTAGAAATCTCCCAACTACTACACAAAAGGAACGACACACAACTAAGCCAACTAGGCCCTACAACACACAAAACTCAAATCGGGCGAAGCTTGTCTAGCCACCTATCAAACAAGTATTGGCATCACAACTAAAACACACCACAAGGGTGGCAAAAAAGGAAACCAACAATCCCAACACCCAGACTAAGCCCAACGCTCCTACCGAATCAAGAGAAGAGGGAATAACAAGAGGCAAGCTAAATATCTAGAAAATACAATCCAAAATTACATGAAATATATACTAGGCATTATCTAAGAAGTTGTATCAAGAAAGTATACGGAAGCCTACCTCAAAGCCGATCACAAGTGCTCCGAATCCACCACACACGAGCTATCCATTTTCGAAAGGCCTCCAAATTGCCAATCTATCAAATTATCAATCACAATGTAATTACAAATGTTTAGACACTAAAATCGCAACAATTGGAAACAGACCCACAATCAAGTCAAAATGGGAATCTGGGGCCCACACCATGAATCCCAAAATTGACTCTATCAAAAGGTCCTAAATGCCTTACCGAACTTGTTCCCCAAAATGGGGCTCGATTCCATGCCTGGAACAACACAAAAAACCAAATGCAAATAAAACATCAATGGAAAAAAAGCAAAAGAGAGATGATTGCCCATTCAGGCGGAATATACCTCAAACGGAGAGCCTCCAACACTTCTGAAACACTCCAACGTGTAGCCACGATTAACACTGACCCCTAACACTTTGAATCACCTAAATCGGAGCTCCCAAGATCAAGAAATTGCAGGTTGAAGTTGACTGAAGCTGAAATTTTGCTATTTAAATAGCAGAGGTTCTGGTTGCTAAAAGCCATTTTTGGTCGCTAAAGCCCTAAATTCCAGTTACTAAAAGCCTACACCAGATATCAACATATCACAAACAATTTTGGGCAAGAAATGTATGAAAAATAATTTTAAAAAATTACAAATTACTAACCTTTTCAGTAATCCGACAACTTACTCTATATGGAAGATGATGAAAAGAGGGAATTGGTTCAGTTAAGCCCTAAAATTTCGTGAGTTGGGGAGAAGGAATTTCGCCCTCTAAAAAAATAAGGGGAGAAGTCGAGAGAATATCGCCGCTTGGTTCTGAAAATTTTTAGACTAATTTTCAAATTACTCCATATTGTGTCGATAAAACCTAAGAAGATGGTGTCTAATATTGTCTTTTTACATATTTTTCACTATATTTCTATTTTTATTCCTTTTTTTTTGCCATTTATATTTTTTGAAAGATAGAATAACTTAATAAGACAACATACTTAAACTTAATTGAGAAAATATATAGCATACTACACAAAACAAAAAGCAATGGAAAAACTAAATATCTAAATAAAGAAAATATAAAATGTAAAGCAAACTCACAAAAACTCATTAAAATAATTCATTTGATTCTCAAATTATTAAATACTCCCTCTGTCCCAATTTGTGTGGCACTTTTCATTTTTCGAGAGTCGAATAGCTTAGGTTTGATCGGGAATTTGCGCATAGAATCATCAAATTTTTTGAAATGAAATTTATATATTTGTAAACTACGTAAAAATAACTATAAGTCACAATAATTGACAATTCAAAATACTTAAAAGATATATGAAAAATTCACGGTGAAACATAAACTTGTTTGAATCTCAAAATTTGAACGGTGTCACATAGATTGGGACGGAGGGAGTATCACTTATTAGATGAAAATGTAAATATTCTAATATTATTTATTTGAATTCAAAACTCTTTTGTACTATGAAAATAGAAGACAATCATGTGCATCGATTTTGTAAAAAATAATTACTTTTCCTTACATAGCATAACTAAATTTGTAGGTCAGACACATGATATTACTAAGTCTTCATTTAATTGCACTTACTGAAAATCTTAATTTTAAATTATTCATATTTTCAATCATTAAGGGTCTGTTTGGTATGCAGAAAAACATTTTCTAAAAAATATTTTCCAATTTTCTCATGTTTGGTTGGCTTAAATGTTTTCCAAATAAATTTAGTTTCCTCAAATTTAAGAAAATGACTTACCTTCGAAAAAATAAGGAAAACATTTTCCAAAATTCTTTTAAATCTCACACCTCAACTTTCACTCTTGGGTACCGATTTCCTATACTAATTCAGAATTTGACTCCTGATTCTCAATTCGGGACAAAACTCTTGACCTTGATTCGAGACCCAACTCTCGGGTCCCAAATTAGATTGGGGTAATCTCAATTTAGTGTCGGGTTCTGGTTAAGTATTCATGGTCGAATCTTTAGTCATGTGTCGGGGTGGTGTTCCAAGTTGGGTGTCAGAGTCAGGTTATAGGTTGAGAGTCGAGGTCGGGTCCTAGGTTAGGTGCCAAGCTTGGGCCCCCAATTAATTACTGGGGTTGGGTATTGAAGTTGAATCACAGTTCAGAAATTAAGTCCTAGGTTAGGTGTTAGGCTCAGGTCTCGCATCAGGTTTTGGTGTTGGGTCTTGGTTAAGAAGTTGGGTCCCGAGTTGGGAATTGTGGTCAGATCTCAATTTTGTAGTCAGTTCTCAAGGCCAGATCCTGGATCGTTCGTCAGGTTTAGGTATCGAGTTTGGGTCCTGATTCGAAAGTCAGATCCCAGGTAGGGAGTCAGGGGTCAAATCTTAGTTTGGAAGTTTATTCCTAGGTCAAGAGTTAGGAATCGGGAGTCGAAAGCTGAGGTCATGATTGGGTCTCGGGTCATATGTTAAGTTAGGGTACCACTTCAAAAGTCAGGTCGGGCATTAGGTTTCGCAATCATGCTGTCGTTTTGAAGTCAGGGCTCGATTAAGATGTCAGGTTTTGGTATGGGTGTCAAGTCCAAGTTAGGGAGTCATAATTTGAGTCACAAGTAGAGTATGGGGGTTGAATCCCAATCGATGATCAAGGTCATGTGATAACTCTCAAATGTACTCTGTAAAACCAATGAAAAGAGACAATAGTTGTCGTCAATAAAAATACCCAACTAGAGTCGGGGTCGATTCCCATAGAGAATGGTATATTGTAGAAAATTCTATCAAGATATTTGGATTGTAAAGTCATTCATTTGTAAAAGTAAAAACAAGTGGGTGGATGATTCCACCCATTTAACAAAAGAATTTGGTTATCAATGGTCACAATTCAACTAAAAGTTTGGAAATTCAAGAAGTAACAATTAATCAACGGTGCGGGGATTTGAAATTAATGTCACATAGGGGTAATTGTCTTTCTCTATAGTGATGAATATTCATGAATAACTAAGTCATATACAATGATGCTAATCATCTTTCGATCTCATAGCATCCTTGTATAGAATCTCCTTCCGGTCTCATTGATATGCTATACTAAACAACCCAATACCTTAATCTATTCTCTCTTTCCATGCAGAAATAGAGCAAATAGATCGGAACCATAACCTCTATTTTCAAGCAAGTTACATACATCAAACCTAAATTGATAGTATCAGAATAATTACCCACTCCAATCGATCTCTTTCAAGCATCAACCGGAGATCATAAGTAGAAATTAAGTTTGAAACCTTAACGCATAAGTTAACCCCATGCTAATTAACCCAAATTCATATATGAACAACATCAAAATAGAGCATAACACAATACCCACTACATTAAATACACACCCAACCCCATAATTGCACCCTTAGATCTTGGGATTTTAGCCATCCATCATAAAAAGAAAAAAATTATACCTTTCATGAAAGTAGCCATGAGTAACACAAAATTAAGCAATCACAAGAAAATCCACTTTGGATTCAACTTCAATTTGTCATTTTTAAAGAACAAAAGCTGAAAACCCCAAAAACTAGAAGTGTCTTCACAAGGTAAAGTGTTGTTCTCCTCTCACTTGTTCATACACCAAAAACTATTTTAGCTTTTGTGAACTCTGAACTCTGAACTCCGAACTCCCTAATTTCTCTCTCATTTGGGCTATTTATATTATTGACAAAATCTAGCCCAAAACGCACTACATGACCCATTGGGCGACATTAGTCGGGTTGACCGATCATGTTGGGTGAATCTCCCTTTGCTCTTCAAATCACCTTTTCTTTCTCTAGGCTTCAAGTGTTTGAACCTCCGTCAGCGAGTTCATTCAATTCTGCCTTTCACATTTGGCGTAGCGCCGAGTACCACCTTAGTTAACCTTTTGAGCCTTCTACTATTCACCTTGTACGGTTGCTTTCGGCGATGGTCAACATATTCACCCTTTCTCATTTGGTGCGTCATCTTTCCATTTGGTGTCCGCTGACCTGCCTCAATAGATGCAAGTGTTGTGCACTGTCAATTTGGGTGAGGTCATGCCCATTAGGCAATCTCTCCTTCTTATTTGGCGATCATCAATGTATAGTTTGCACTTCTTTTTACATTTTTTGCCATTCTTTCAAACAATCCTTCCCTTGTCCTTTATCCTTTATAGGTGCAAATCATCAAAATATCAGTAGAATAGAACATAATTAGGCATTGAGGACACAAATTATTGAGCTAAGTAGGTCTCAAATGAGTGTAAATCTACCACTTATCAACACCCTGAACTTAAACTTTTGCTTGTCTTCAAGTAAATGAAGAACACAATTAGCTCAATAAGGGTGTCTACAACAGTTCTCAATGGGAGATAACATACAAGTGTCATTATAAAAGTATTCTCAACAACATTCTACACTTAATTGTGATAAAAAAGCTTCAAATGATGACTAGCCGATTTCAACATAAGCTCAAGCTCAATGTAGCTTCTTCTCTAATGCAAGACCATGTTTCAACAAATGCATTCAAGTGTCCTCACATCTAGAACAATTCAATGCTCTCAAAAACAAATCAACAAAGAAAGAAGGAATCAATCCAACTCTCACTCTCTCAAAAGAGAAATACATGCAAGCTTCATCCAATAGGTTTGCCTACATTTGCCAATCATCACACAACCTAGTTCATGCACGATATCAAGGGTATTTCAAGCTTGTAATGGGGCTAAGGGTTAAGGTATGGTCAATTTGGCTTAGTGGCTTCACCTTTTAAAAGAATTGTTACAATCATCTTCACCTCTTCTCAAGTTTTTTTTTATTCTTTTTCATTTGGAAACTCAATTTTTGAATTTCCACTCACTTTATTCAGAATCCCCTTTATTTCATCAACTTCTCTTTTTCTTTTCCATTTTAAAAAAAAATTCATCATAATATTTCTCTTTTTTTTATAAGGAGGGGTTCCTTCTTTTTATAACAAACTACTAAGTTAAGCCTTATTTCATCTTTCTTTCACCTTCACTTGGATTTCATTCCTCCTTCCTTTTGATATCCCTAACTTAGGCTTTTGACCTAAGTTGGCTATTCAAACATAGCATTTCTTCAAAAAGGATTTTGGGTGAGAAGGTAGGGACAATTTGGCTTAAGAGGTTTCATTTTAGTTTTGTCAACAAAACAAATGGTTTAGGCTCAAATGGAGCCAAAATGGATGCACACCATCACAAGGTAGTCACAAAGGATATGGAAATTTGGGTTCCCTCTTAGAATTGCTACCCAAGATCACGCCTTACAATTACCAAGGTTTAGACAAGTAGACTAACATGAAAATTCTAGGATTCCACACACGTGTTTTCAACTAAAATCTCACCAAACATGGCACTTCGAATACACTCATTTAGCATAGCCCGAAAAGATAAAAAACATACGTGTAATGTTCATTGCAAGGCTCACATCACAACGCAGCTAGTCAAAAAAAGATTTAAAGATATCACTCAAAAGTGCAGCCACATCAATTACATTCTTGCAACACCAACATTATACCTCATGTTCATCATGAGTACTATTCAAGACATCGATATTGAATATAATCGATCCTCCAATTATTATCAATGAAAACTCAAGCATTTCACGGTTTTCAAAACTCATGGGGGTAGTTGCAAAATTGAGAAAAAAAATGAAAGAGGTAGTAAGAGATAGACCAAACAAAAGTAAAATACTACAATCATCCAAAACATAAAAATAACAAAATAAAAAGACAAAAGGAGAATATTAGCACAAATTCCCTCACCCACCAAAAATAAATGTGATGTTTCCTTAATGAAAAAGTAATATATATGGGAGAAAGAGTCAAAATGTCCCCCTGACAGGTTATGCTTGTGAGTGCTCTCATTTGGAGCCTCTGGCAGGGTAGCATTAGATGATGCATCACTGCCCGACAATAGTATCACATGAGGCAGCAATGTGACATCAGTGCGCGTCACATCATTGGGAGGAATGGTGGAGTCTGAAGGATTCCACTGGTACCAACTGTTGAAGTCTCTCGAAGGGATCTCTCCAGGGTGGCCTAGACAATCATCTCCTCAGTGTGCCGTAACTCCGTGAGTGTCTATGCAATACCATACTCATTCTCATCTCTTCTCACCTCATCCTCATCCATCTCCTTGACCAAATCATCATCGACCCCCTCATCATCATCAATATCATCCTCAGTAGCAACTCTCTCATCTATCTCACTCTTCTACACACTCAGAGTAGGCTCACTTTTGGGCATCATCGGTGGCATGGATGCATGTGCATCATATGTTGGCTCGCAAGGTAGGAAAGTCACCTCTCATGGTGTCAATCACATTAAAACTACTGTTGGCCTGATCGCAGGCCTTTAATTTAGTAGTGAGATTGTCCAACCTCATATTGTGGGCCTCAATTAACCCCTCACATCTAGTCACCCTCTCCCTCAAAAGGGCCATCGCCTGCTCAATCACCCCATCAATCAGTTCAGAAATGTCCTTCTCAACCCTAGCGGCTCTAACATCCGCAGATTGGGCAAGACTGACCATTTGATAAATTAAGGTCTGGGTCAAGGTTGACAGGGAGTAGGAATTGGGGTAGGAATAACAATAACAGTCACAGTAGTAGCATGAGTAGGAGGCACTGTAGAAGATATACTTGCCTGCTCCATAGAAGGAGTAGATGTGGTGGACTCAAAATCACATGCGGCTAGATCAACTACAGGTGTGGTGTCTGGTGGTGGCGAATTCCTCCGATTTACTTCGTCCCATAAGTAATCAGATTTAATCTGTCGGATGTCGTTAGAAGAGGCTGGTGTGACCTGTACATCAGATTTCTCCTGAAAGGGAACTCCCACTTTCTTAAAAGCTGGGTAATAAGGACTAGGGATGGAAGGGAGGTCTGCTCTTGCCTGGCCTGTAGCAACATCTCCTTGACAATAATGGTTACAACATTGATCTGCTTCCTTTCGATTATAGTGCCCACTAGCACTTCCTTAGGATGCCAGAGGACAAATTCATTTTGAGACGACATTATATTGCTGCTCATTAACCTGAACAAATACCGGGCCACAATGTTCAAATATTTATTTTCAATTCTTGCACCATTATCCATCTACGATGGAGAACCATAATATATCAATGAGTCTAACCACCCATTCAAAATGTCTAGTTCTTGGCGCATCCAAATATGGTACGTATCAGCATGAGTGGGAAGGGGTGCCAATGGCTTTGTTTATTTCAGTCGCGTTACATTGTACCATTTTCCTCGCCCTTATATTTCCTCCACAGGCTTCTAAATTGTGCCATTCCTTTTCTTCGGTAAGGCCTGAGCATAGGTCAAAAAAATTCCCTTACCCACGATAGAACATATGGGTTTTGAAGTCTTGTAAAACCCTCGAAACAATGGAACCGAATAATGTCCCAAATCGCAGGGTAGTCACTCAAGACATCATCTATGAAGATCCGTTTATCCTTTAAGATAGTATGCTCTCCAGCTGCCTTTAGCCTATTTAGGCTCCTTGGAGCTAAGATTGGGAGAACCTTTGATGTTGGTGCTTGAGTGGGTGAAGGTTGCACCAGTTTGGATCGGATGTCTATTCCTTTCTTGCAACCCCCTTTTATGGGTTGCACAACTGCATATGTAGATGCATGTTGGGTGGTAGGTTGTGATTGACGAGGAGCCTCCGATTGCTCATGGATGACTACGCCCTTCTTCTTTTTCAACATAGGGGGGAGAAGAAGAGAGTCTCTGAAGGATTCTGTGTCTGAAGTCACCACCTGTTTTCTCTTTGTCTTAGCCATAATCTACAAAACACAAGTATTAAAACATAAAATCGGTGAAGGTTCGTTGAAATCAAACTCAACTGAAAGCACAATTCCAAAATGTCCTGAGGCTCGCCTTATGAGAAGGCGGATCACCTAACAAGATAGGTGAGCTCCGATGAGCTCGCCGAATTAGACATAATTAATTATCAAATAATCCTGGCATAATGGGTGGAGTCAAGTCCGTTGAAACTGACAGTGTAAAATAAAAAGAAACAAACATCAAGGGTGATGTGCACTCCCACTTGGCGATTCACCAAGTGGGTTCGGAGAACTAAGACAAGCTCGCCGCATGGGACAGTGCCTAAGGTAACATATTCACTCAAGAAGGCCTCATTCGCTGATTCACCTAACCTCATTCGCAAGCTAAGACAAACCCATCGAGCAGGAGGTATTCAGCCTAGAGCTTAATTTTCATAGACAAACCCAATATATGCAACAATATCAAGCTTCCCAAAAACATTACAATCTACCCATATGCTTATCTACCCATGGGTACTCAGATTTCCCCTAATTATCACAAAGTATTGCTTAAATTAACGATTTGCCCTTAAGAAAGTCGACACTCTATCTATCATTGGGCAAAATCATGCAATTAGTCAACATTGGGTTACTCAGATTTCACCCACATCAAATTCAACCAAAACCTACTAACTTTAAGGGTTTAATTTCAATATTTAACCAACACAATCGATTTTAGTAATTTCTAGTCAATGACTCAAGCAATCAATTCATGGCATAGTTCAATACGATCATTATAGTACTACCCATTGAAATCAAACAATCACATGCATCACATGGCTTATAGACAATAAATAAAACACAATTTAAGGCTCAAAATGCAAAATGAAAATAAAAAATTAACTTCACAAGAAAGAAAAACTCGAAAATACAGAAGAATAGGGTTGGGTCGACTAATCTTGCAAGTGAATACACTCAACGCACTCAATAATCACACACTAAGGATGATCACACACTCAAACAAGGTATTGCAAGCAAAAGGGAAGGAAAGAGCTCAAAAATTGCAAAATGATTTTTTTTTTTTTGTATTTGAAAAAACCCCTGGTCTTTTTATATCAGACACACTCATTGGTCACGACTAACATCGCCGAGTGTGTTCGATGGATCACCAACTGGACCTGAAGCTCGCCAAAACTTCCTGAACGAATACCAAACATGAATGCTAATTTAGCGGACCCAATGGATTCTGCATAGTGTACTTCAGCGGATCAAATTTTGGACCTCAAATTGCCGAAATAAATAGTACATTTTTTCACATTTTCTAGCTCAGAAGGTGGACAAGAATGAGTCCGCATAACGCCTTCGATGGATCGCCGTGCTGGTTTTGGCATAGCCTTTTCCAATATTTTGACTCATTTTCAACCTGCACTCACAACACACGTTATTGATAGCAATAAACAAAATTAAATACTTGGGTTGCCTCCCAAGAAGATCCTTTTCTAACGTCGTAGCACTACATCATTCTCATTTCCTTGACATTTATTTTTGGAATTTTGGACGGTGTCACTAGGCAATGTTCCCTTTAGCCTTGGATTGAGATGAGTGGATATGTGGCACAATTGGGTCTCCAACTTCTTGATAGATACTGAATCAGAGGTTACCGTTTGAGATAAAATGGAGAACTCATTTATTAATTCCTTCAACACTTTATCAGACCCTTTAACCTTGTTTACGGTCCTTGTGAGCATTTCCTCGATTTGTTTACCTTCTGGACTAGCTGGGTCCTTTGGTCATTGACGATTATATGGAGGAACATATCTATCTTTGTCAGCCTCCCTATCTCTTTAATTTCTACCTCACCAATCTTTCCAACAATTTTCTCGATCCTAGTTCCAACCTTGGTTCCCACCTTGTCATTGGTAATATTGGTGAGAACCCCCCGTTTGGGTTTCCCAAATATTGAACTTCTTTATTGTATAATACCTCAAACTTGGCATCATTTGGGCACTTCCTACTATTAGTCCTAGCTGCATTCACCGATTTAAGTCCACCTCCCATGACATGTTTTGACAACAAATCGAGTTGGGTCATCATTTAAGCCATGTTTCATCTCATTTATTGTCTTTCTCAATTTGTTCTTTGCTCAAACTCTGTTGTAGATTAGACACTTGATCTTCTCTAGTATGCCATGCTCAGTTAACTTTGGTCATATCATCTAACAACAAAGTTGTCATATCATACAGTTGTCTCATTAATCCTCTTTCGACTAGTTGATCAACCAAACCTTTATTAACTGAATGAAAGTTGTAGTAGAAGTATTACAACAACAAATTGTTTGGAACACCATGTGTTGGACAATGCAAAAGTGGTTTCTTGAACTACAACCAAGTCTAATGTAGAGGTTTACCTCCAATACACTTGAAAATTTTGATTGGGTTCTATGTTTCACAATCTTTGAGGGGGAAAGAATATCTTCAAGAAAGCTGGATTCATTCAACTCCTTCCAAGAGGTGATAGAGCCATTTGACAATTTTGCCAGCCATCTCTTAGCTTCACCCATCAAACAGAACGAGAATAACCTCAACCTCACGGACTCTTGTGAGATGCTTTTGAACACAAACGGTTCACACACTTCCACCAAATTATGAAGATATTCATGAGCTAAACCCCCAAACATTTCTCTTAGTTGGAGCAACTGTAGCATTGTATCGGTTATATAAAACACAACCCTCCCAGTTGTGAGAGGTATCTGGATGGCTCCCGTGGTTTGAACAATATTCGCATGCATATCATTCCAATCACCCATGTTGTCGTTTCGACCGTAGTGACTATCGTTGACACTACCTTGGTTACTCATCAAATCATACCTATAAATTAGGCAACAACCATGCAAAACAACAATCTACTACAACTAAACAAATTTACAAACTAATTTCTCTAATAGAATTCTCAACCACCATTCCCTAACAATGCCGCCATTTTTGTTAACACTCAAACTCTTTAAAACCAAATAAAGGAAATAGTGGTCGTTGTTATAAAAATACCTAGCTAAGAGTCGGGTCGAATCCCACAGAAAATGGTATATCGTAGAAAATTTTACAAAAAAATTTGTATTGTAAAATCATTCATTTGCAATAGTAAAAACAAATGGGTGGATGATTCAATCAATTTAACAAAAGGATTTTGTTATCAATGATCACAATTAAACTAAAATTTTGGAGAATCCAAGAAGTAACAAGAAATCTAGGGGTGCGGGGATTGGAAATCAATGTCACATAGGGGTAATTGTGTTGCTCTTTAGTGATGAACATTCATGAATAGGCTAGGTCATCTTCAATGACACTAATCTTCTTTCGATCTCATAGCATCCTTTCATAGAATCTCCTTTCGATCTCATCTATATGTTATACTAAACAACCCAACACCTTACTCTATTCTCTCTTTTGATGCAAAAATAGGGCAAATAAATTTGACCCCTAACCTCTATTTTCAAGCAAGTTACAGACATCTAGCCTAAATTGCTAGTATCAAACTAATTACCACTCCAATCAATCTCTTTCGAGCATCAACCAGAGTTCAAAAGTAGGAATTAAGTTTGCAACCTTAATCCATAAGTTAACCCCATGCTAATAAGCCTAAATTCATGTATGAACAATAGAAAAACAGAGCATAACACAATATCCACTACATTAAATATACACCCAACCCCATAATCGCACCCCTAGATCTTGGGGTTTTATCCACCCATCACAAAAAAACAAAGAAATTATACCTTTCATGAAAGCAGCCATGGAAACATGAAATTAAGCAATTACAAACAAACCCACTTTGAATTAAACTTCAATTTGTCAATTTAGAGAACAAAAGTTGAAAACCCCCAAAACTAGAAAGAATCTTTCACAAGGTAAACTGTTGTTCTCCTTTCACTTGTTCATACACCAAAAACTATTTTAAACTTCCGTGAACTTTCGACTCCGAACTCTGAACCCCTTAATTTTTCTCTCTTTTGGACTATTTATATTTTCCCCAAAATCTAGCCCAAAACTCAATACATGACCTATTGGGTGACATTAGTTGGGCTCACATATCACATTGGGTGAATCACCCTCTTCTCTTTAGCTTGCCTTTTATTGCTCTAGGCTTCGGGTATTTGAACCTCAGTTGGCGAGCTCGTTCGAGTCTGCCTTTTACATTTCTTGTATCGCCAAGTACCACCTTAGTTCTCCTTTCGAGCCTTCAATTTTTCTCCTTGTAATGTCATTTTCGGTGATGGTCGACATGTTCACCCTTTCTCATTTGGTACATCGCCTTTTCATTTGGAGTTCGATGACCTACCTCGATAGATATAAGTATTGTGCACTGTCAATTTTTGTGAGGTCATGCCCATTATGCAATCTGCCTTTCTTGTTTGGCGATGATCAATATATAGTTTGCACTTCTTTTTACATTTTTGGTCATTCTTTCAAACATTCACCCTTGCCTTATTCTTAAGCCTTCATAGCTGCAACTCGTCAAAATATCAATAGCATTGGACATAATTAGGCATTGAAGACACTAATTGTTGAGACAAATAGGCCTCAAATGAGTGCAAATCTACCACTCTTCATTGTGTCTAGATTTGGGTGTCAGGGTTTGGTTCTGGGTCAGGTGTGTTGGTTTGCAATACTATCAAAATTTGGGTTATGGCTCAGGAGTCCAGGTTGGGTCTTAGGTCGAGAGTTGGGGTCGGGGTTGGATCTCAAGTCGGATGTTAGGGTCAAGTCTAGGTTCAAAAGTCGAGTCTCAATTTAGAAGTCAGCGTTTGATTTTGGATCGGTCATAAAGTTGGGTCCTAAGTAAGGTTTCATGGTTTGCTCCATGTTTGAAAGTCGGTCCCAAGTCAAAAGTTGGGATCGGTTCCCAATTTAGAAGTTGGGTCTTGGGTATAAAGTAGAGGTTGGATCCCTGTTCAGTCATCAGGGTCGTGATCTGGTCCGAGTGTTGGGATTGGAATCAGGTCCTTGTTCGAGTTTTTGAATCTGAGAATGAATTAGTGTGAAGGACTAGGTTGGATCTCAAGGTCGGATCCCATACTCGTCGTTGGGGTCGTGTCCCGATTTGGGTGTCGGGGTCAAAATTGGGTCCTATTTTGACTATCGAGTCTCGACTCAAAAGTTGAGGTCAGGTTTCGGGTCTGGTGTCAGGGTCGAATCTTTAATCGGTCATCAGGGTCACATTCAATTTGGGTATTAGGGTCGTGTCCCTAATTGGTTATCAAGGTTGGTTTTTGGGTTAGGAACTATTTTCCTAAAAGGTAGATTGTACTTTCTAGCCAAATATAAATAATATTTTCTAGACAATGTTTTTCATTCACCAACCAAATATTAGATAATATTTTCTCACTCACCAACCAAACATGAGAAAAGAAGAGAAAACATATTATAGGAAAACATTTTCCTTCATACCAAACTGTAACATCCCAAAAATTTCTAAGTTAAGACTCGAGTCATTCTTTATGGTGAATAAGATATGTGCTGAGTGATTAAAAATTTTCTTAGATGTTAAGGTTGTTGAAATTCCATAGAATAAAGTCGAGTTGGAAACTTTCCTTCCAATTGAATTTCTCTATAAGATTATTCTTTGGTCAACTTCGAGCAACCATAAATCTTAGCACATGAGTAGTTCGGTATCCAATGAGGTATCAAATCGAAGGTCTTCGAGTCCTCTTTCCAATGCCGTTGAGTTTGCTAAATTCCAAGTTTGGATGAAGGAGTTATGCTCATTTGAGTCTAGCCTCTCGTATTTAGGCATTTTTCATCTGTTTTAAGTAGGGGTTTTTTGGTCTTTGCCTTACCTCACTAGCCTAACACGTTCTAACCACCCAAGTTAAGGGGAATAATCAAACTAAGTCAATTCAAAACATTCCAAAAGAATTTAGATGGTTTGGGAAAAGTTGTAGAGGAGAAAAAGAAAATAGTTTCAAGCGTTCATCAAGTTTCGAGGATTTTTGACAAGAACTTTGTTTCTTTCGAGGTATGTAAGCTTTCATATTATTGGGTTTGTTCTCCCTCACGCCAACCATGTAAACTTTTTCCATGAATTCGTTCTTGAAGTCAAATTATTGAACTCTTGAGGAGTTTTTAAGGTTTTTGCTTCATTCTTTGACAATGGATATTTGTTGAGTTCTTGAGGTGTGGATCTTGCGAATGAGTGTGGTTTTTGATAGAGTTTTGTGTGGGTTTTCATTGGAATGGGATTTGGTTTATGAATCTAGGAGAATTTTGAGAAAGTCATTCAATTCTAGAGGAGATAAGGCTGGAAATTGAGTTAGAAAGTCCGTCGAGTTTTTAGGCTCGGGCTGGGGCAACACGCCCCTATAGCGTCAGAAGGGATGGGGCAGCACGCCCCCATAGTGCCAGAGGGGATAGGGCAACACGCCTACAGTGCACCAGGAATTGCCTTCAGGAGTTTAGAGGATGGCTCCCTGCGCCTGGAATGCGCTTGCCCCCGTTTCTCTTCCGTCTAATTTCTTTTAAATCATGTCTTCGCTCTCTACTTAATTATAAATATCTAAAACTCCATTAATCATGAAAGACCCTATACATATCCTAATCATATCTCTTAAACTACATTTCAAATTGAAGTAAAATTAAGAGAAAAGTTCAAGAGGGTGTTTGAGTCAAATTGGGAATTCTTTTGAAATCTACTATAGTTTAAAACTAAGTTTTGAGGAAGAAAGTATGAGAATGAGAAGAGTTATACCCATGAGTTCTATATTGTCATTGAGATCCTTGAGTTGAGTTGTTCATGCCTATAATTCCGCATGAACTCTATGAATTGAGTGTTCTTGAGAGGAGTAGTATCGTTGAGTTCTGAGTTCCGAGTTCTTGAGTCCCGGAGTTCTTGAAGTTCTTGAATTCTGAGTATTGAGTTTCCATGTTGCTATTAAGATCCCTGAGTTGAGTCGTTCATGCCAATAATTTTGCATGAACCCTATGAATTGAGTTATAAATATTGAGAAGCTTTTTAAAGCCAACACTTGAGTTTTAAACTGAGTTTTAAGGAAGTAAAGAGGAGTTTGAGAAAGAATATAAGGAAACTATGTATTTCCCAATTGTTTCATTTTTACATAAAGAAAGAGAATATTATTTTGAGAAAAGAGAAACTTTGATTTCTAATGAGTTATGAGTTCAAAGATATTTCAAGAACAGTTAGCTCTTTTAAGATGGTAGTTTGAGCAATTATCTCAAACCATAGGAAGAGTTATGTTTTTCAACATATGAGCATGAGTTATATATTATTGGGAATAGTATTGAGCACCGATATGGGGATGAGTTCAGACAACTCACATTCCTCATAAACCATGTATGCCAACATGCATGGGTACATGACCATTCTTTTTAGATAAATCCTAAGTGCCTTCACATAGAGCTTTATGTATCCACTTAGTTGAGGATGTTCTATACCCCGGCAAGGTATATGACAATTCTGGCAGCATGGGAGAGACACTGTATCATCACGTAGCTCATAGTGATGGTTGTCGGTTAGAAAATCTCCCAAATAAAAGTAAAGAGTTTATTATTGTATTTTATACATTTTGAGTTCTTGTCTACTGTTTACAAAGATTGTTTATTGCATCTTATTATCATTGCTTTCATGTGGAGTTGTGTATTCTTGAGTTGAGTATTCTTAAGTTGAGTTGAGTTGAGTTGAGTTGAGTATTCTTTAGTTGAGTTGAGTTGTGACGAGGTAAGTATGTCTTCCCTTCCTATCAGTTCAAGCTATATATGTATGTTTCAGTTTTCCCCTTACATGCTTGTACATTCAATGTATTGAAGACATTAGGCCTGCATCATTTTATGATGTAGATACATCTGTTCAGGGTCATCAACAAGCTCTCTGTTGATACCACTTGCAGTTCTAGTTAGCTTTATTGAGCCTCCTTGCTTTTGGAGGGTTCCACATTTACTTTTCAGTTTGTTAGGATGTCGTGGGTTTTATCCCGACTTCCATCATCGTATTTAGATGCTTCATAGACAGTAGTATTTCGAGGAGTACTTTCCATTTTCCTTGTTAATGTTTTAAGACTTGAGTTAGCTTCTTATGGCTATTTGAATGTTTTTAAATATTTTGAGTTATTTATTTTGAGAAATTTGAGTTAATATTCGCATTTGAGTCTCTATGTTGTTGAGTAAGTCTTCTGCTGAATATTGAGCTAGGCCAAGGGATTGCTTGGGGACCAGCGATAGTTCTTGAGTGCCAGCCACATATAGGGTGTAGGCTCCGGGTGTGACAAACTTGGTATCAGAGCATAGAGTTTAAATGTCCTAGGGTGTCTATAAAGCCGTGTCAATAGGAGCTAATTTATGGTTGTGAGGGCCCCACTTCTATAAATAAGGGACTACAAACATTTAAGAAAAGTTTTCCTTCTTTCATACTCTAAATCATGCAGTAGAACTATGTCATCAAGAATTTATTCTAACTCGTGTTTTTCTCCTATCCATTCGACTACCTGTCATACTCAAGGTGGTTGAAAAGCAAAGTCAGATCCTTATCGATGAGTAATACTCAGTAAAAAACTTGAGAAAGTCATGAGACTGGAAAGGGTCTTGAGAGAAGCCTGTGAGTGAGTTTAACTATTGAGATTCAAAAGAATGCACTCATATTCATATGAATCGTGTGTTTGAGTAAAAGTGAGATGTACTCTCTTGTCTAAACCTTGTTTCGGATGAGGTCCTTATGAGAAAGTGTGTTGTAGAGCTTGGGTAGCATTTTCACCTTAAATGATAGTATGAGTTACGACGTTAAAAGTAGTGGTACTAAAAATTCCCAGAGTTAGAGGAAAACATGCGGAGGTATAGTAATCTATGAAAAGGAGATAGTGATGGGGCATATTATGTTATTGCAATCATGCGGCCAGTCATTTATAAATGATGAGTTCCTTTGTGAGTAGACTAAGGAATAATAATGTTGTAGAGAGTTCGTGATAGAAGGTGGAGGGATAGTTATTAGTCAGGATGAGTTAGAGTATATTTTAACCAGAATAGAGTTGATGTCGATGTGCCATTATGTTAGAGAAGACTAAATAGATGTGTTGAATAAGAGAGCAGAGTATTCATGAGGTGATATACCCAAGCCAGGCTTATGATTTTTAAAGGGGGGATCCCATGGTATTTAGAAAATGATAGAACTAATTAAGAGGTAATGCACAATAAGTGAGTAAATAGTACTTCAGTTATGAAATGGAAGGTCAAGGTAATATGTAGGTAGGTAAACAGAGAGCTAAAGATTTCCTACTTGTTTGGAGGTCTTAATGGGTGAGTGTTTCTTAATTTTATCTAGTATTCATAAGTTACTATAGTATGTGCTGGATTATGCTGATAATTTTTATTTACTAATAGACACCAAGCTTGAATTATAGATGTGTGTCGTGATCAAAAGGATGGCAACTTGAGGGTGATGATATTAATTTTGAGATGTGATTTGGTAGGTTTGACATAGAGTAGGAGATGGAATTAAAATGTTAGTTGCATTGAATGAGAGTAGTACGAGTGTGGGATTCTGAATTTTCATGAGAGTAATAAAGTGCGGCTAAGTCATTGAGTAACAAAAGTATTAAGAGGTGTGCCCGAGATTGTATGTAGTCATATGGGATTCCCTAAAAGAGTTTGATGAAGCATCCTTAGAAGCCAACGAGAAGAGGTTAAAAGAAACATCCTATAAAAAGGGTCTTAGTACCTGCTTATGCAGAGTTTGGTAGTCATGAGATAAGCTTTTCCCAAGTATTAGAGTAAAGGGAATGTAGACAAGTTTAGAGATGATGGAATAGATCCATAGCTTTCAAGTGTCAGATATATACCTAAGGGGGAGATAATGAGATAAGAAACCAAGTAAAGTGTTGAGGATGAGACAGTGATGTTTTCCGAATGAATTTTAGACTTACATCAATCCATTCATACTCTAGCGTATTCCTAGAAAATTAGTTATTACAACATCTTGTTAATATTCCTAATATCAGAATTGTGTGTATGACCTATGCTCATACACTTCAGAGAGATTCATATATATGCTCATTTTCCAAAATGAGGGGCAAAGACTTTAGCCCATTGATCTCTCTCTTACTCCATAAATTTATGGATATCAGTCTCATGCTATGAACCTATTCATATAAGCAATCATGGCTCACAGTATATACACTCTCAGAAATTCATGATTTACTTTCTATGGCTAGCAACATAATGTTATGTCATGCATATTTAGATATCTCGAATGAATTGTGCTTATGATCTTTCGCCCAAAAGATCTCTCAGTGACCCTTTTTAGTTGAGAGTGGTGTTGTTGGTAGTAGTGATGTGATGATAGAGAAAAAGATTGTTATTTTCTTATTGTGATAGTGCTGGTATGTTTATTCAAGCTAAGGTTTTAAATGTGGAGGGAGAAGAAGATAAGGTGTGAGTAATAAGGCGGTTCCCGGTAATAATGCATAAAAGTTTTGTTGGTAGAAGTGATAAGAGAACGAAGAATTCTTATAAGGAGTGGTTAGTAGGAGTCTATGGAGTGGTTATAGTACTAGGCTTGAATGTGGTGTTGGTAACATGTGGACAATGTGTCATACATTAGGTATTTCGTGCTATGAGCTTAAGGTTAGCTGAATGTAGTGGTAAGGAGTAGTGTTCTTGGGATGAGATTCCCTATAGAGGTATATAACCTGAATCTTGTGATTTAGATCAGAATAATCACCCTATGTTAAGTACTTTGTGATTTTGAGTTAGGTTTGAATATAGTAAGAGTAACCCCTTCAATTCTCCGACCAGTCATCATTCGAGGACGAATGATCCCAAGGGGGAAATATTGTAACGTCCCAAAAATTTCTAAGTTAATACTCGAGTCATTATTTATGGTGAATAAGATTTGTGCCAAGTGATTCAAAATTTTCTTAGATGTTAAGGTCACAAAAATTCTAGAGCATAAAGTTGATTTGGAAACTTTCATTCCAATTGAATTTATCTATGAGATTATTCTTTGTTCAACTTCAAATGACTATAACTTTCAGCACATAATGATTTAGGTAGCCCATGAGGCATCAAATTGAAGGTCTTTGAAGGTCTTCAAATCCTCTTTCCAATGCTATCAACTTTGCTAAATTCCGACTTTGGATGAATGAGTTATGCTCATTTGAGTGTAGCCTCTTTAATTTAGGCATAAAAAACCAAGTAAATTGTTGAGGATGAGATAGTGATGTTTTCCGAATGTGTTTTAGACTTACATCAATCCATTCATACTCTAGCGTATTCCTAGAAGATTAGTTATTACAACATCTTGTTGATATTCCTAATATCAGAATTGTGTATATGACCTATTCTCCTACACTTATGAGAGATTCATATATATGCTCATTTTCCAAAACGACAGGCAAAGACTTTAGCCCATTGATCTCTTTCTTACTCCATAAAGTTATGGATATCAATCTCATGCTATGAACCTATTCATATAAGCAATCATGGCTCACAGTATATTCACTCTCACAAATTCATGATTTACTTTCTATGGCTATCAACATATGTTATGTCATGCATATTTAGATATGTCGAATGAATTGTGCTTATGATCTTTCCCCTAAAGATCTCTCAGTGATCCTTTTTAGTTGAGAGTGGTGTTGTTGGTAGTAGTGGTGTGATGACAGAGAAAAAAATTGTTATTTTCTTATTGTGATAATGCTGGTATGTTTATTCAATCTAAGGTTTTAAATGTGGAGGGAGAAGAAGATAAGGTATGAGTAATAAGGCAGTTCCGATAATAATGCATGAAAGTTCTGTTGGTAGAAGTGATGAGAGAATGAAGAATTCTTATAAGGAGTGGTTAGTAGGAGTCTATGGAGTGGTTATAATACTAGGCTTGAATGAGGTGTTGGTAACATGTGGACAATATGTGATGCATTAGGTATTCCGTGATATGAGCTCAAGGTTAGCTAAATGTAGTGGTAAGGAGTAGTGTTCTTGGGATGAGATTCCCTATAGAGGTATATAACCCGAATCTTGTGATTTAGATCAGAATAATCACCCTATGTTAAGTACATTGTGATTTTGAGTTAGGCTTGAATATAGTAAGAGTAACCCCTTCAATTCTCAGACCAGTCGTCATTCGAGGACGAATGATCCCAAGGGGTAAATATTGTAACATCCCAAAAATTTCTAAGTTAATACTCGAGTCATTATTTATGGTGAATAAGATTTGTACCAAGTAATTCAAAATTTTCTTAGATGATAAGGTCACTAAAATTCCAGAGCATAAAGTTGACTTGGAAACTTTTCTTCCAATTGAATTTATCTATAAGATTATTCTTTGTTCAACTTCAAACGACTATAACTTTCAGCACATAATGAGTTTGGTAGCCCATGAGGTATCAAATTGAAGGTCTTCAAATCCTCTTTCCAATGCTGCCAAGTTTGCTAAATTCCGAGTTTGGATGAAGGATTTATGCTCATTTGAGTGTAGCCTCTCTAATTTAGGCCTTTTTCATCCATTTTAAGGAGGGGTATTTTGGTCTTTTCCCTACCCCACTAGCCTAACACATTTAAACCACCCAAGTTAAGGGTTCTAACAGATTAAGTCAATTCTAAACATTCCAAAAGCGTTTAGAATATTAGGGAAAAGTTGAAGAGGAGAAAAAGAAGATAGTTTCAAGCGATCATCGAGTTTCAAGGATTTTCGACAAGAACTATATTTGTTTCAAGGTATATAAGCTTTCATAGTGTTGGGTTTGTTCACCCTCACACCAATCATGTAAAGCTTTTCCATGAATTCGTTCTTGAAGATGAATTATTGAACACTTGAGGAGTTTTTGCTTCATTCTTTAACAATGGAGTCTTGTTGAGTTCTTGAGGTGAGGGTCTTGCGAATGAGTGTAGTTCTTGATAGAGTTTTGTGTGGGCTTTCATTCGAATGGTGTTTGGTTTCTTAATCTAGGAGAATTTTGAGGAAATCATTCAATTCTAGAAGAGATAGGGCTGGAAATTGAGTTAGAAAGTCCATCGGGATTTTGGGCTCGAGCTGGAGAAATGTGCCCCCACAACACCAGATGGGCTGGGGAAGCGCGCCCCCATAGTGCCAGAGGGGCTGGGGCAGTGCACCTGCAATGCGCCATGAATTGCCTTCACAATTTTAGGAATGTGCCAGGGTCGCCTGCCCCCGTTTCTCTTCCATCTTTCTTTCCGTCTATGTTCTTTTAAATCCTGTCTCCGCTCTCTTTTTAATTCTAGCTATCTAAAACTCCATTAATCATGGAGATCTTATACATATCCTAATCATATCTCTTAAATTATATTTCAAATTGAAGTAAAATTAAGAGGAAAGTTCATGACCGTCCTTGAGTAAAACTGAGAATTCTTTTGAAATCAACTATAGTATTTAACTATGTCTTGAGGAAGTAAGTATGTGAATGATGAGAGTTGTACCCATGAGTTTTATATTGTCATTGAGATCCTTGAGTCGAGTCGTGCATGCCCAGAATTCCGCATGAACTCTATGAATTATGTGTTCTTGAGAGGAGTAGTATTGTTGAGTTGTATTAAGTATTCTTGAGTTGAGTTGAGTTTTGACGAGGTAAGTATGTCTTCCCTTCCTATCAGATCAAGCTATTTATGTATGTTTCAATTTTTTACTTACATGCTAGTACATTCAATGTACTGAAGCCATTCGACCTGCATTGTTTTATGATGGAGATATAGGTGGTCTGGGTTATCAAAAGGCGCTCCATTGATACCACTTGCAGTTCCAGTTAGCTTTGGTGAGCCTCCATGCTTCTGGAGGGTTCCACATTTACTTTTAAGTTTGTTAGGATATCGTGGGTCTTATCCCAACTTCCATTATCATATTTAGAGGCTTCATAGACAGTAGTATTTCGAAGAGTCTTTTCCATTTTCCTTATTAATGTTTTAAGACTTGAGTTGCCTTCTTATGGCTAGTTGAATATTTTAAAAATTCCAAGTTATTTATTTTGAGACATTTGATTTAATCTTCGAATTTAAGTCCCTATGTTGTTGAGTAAGTCTTTTGCTAATTATTGAGCAGGCGAAGGGCTTGCTTGGAGACTAACGATGGCTCTCGAGTGCCGGCCACGTCCACGATGTAGGCTCGAGGAATCACAAACTTGGTATCAGAGCACAGAGTTTAAGTGTCCTAGGGTGGCTATGTAGCCGTGTCAATAAGATCTTATTTATGGTTGTGAGGGCCCAACTTCTATAAATGAGGGACTACATACATTTAAGAAAAGTTTCCCTTCTTTCATACTCTAAATTGTGTAGTAGAACTGTGTCATAAAGAGTTTATTCTAACCCATGCTTTTCTCCTATCCATTCGACTACCCATCATACTCAAGGTGGTTGAAAAGCAAAGTCAGATCCTTATCGATGACACTCAACAAAAAACTTGAGAAAGTCATGAGACTGGAGAGGGTCTTGAGAGAATCTTGTGAGTGAGTTTAACTATTGAGATTAAAAAAATGCACTCATATTCATATGAATCGTGCGTTTGAGCTAAAAGTGAGATGTACTCTCTTGTCTAAACCTTGTTTCAGATGAGGTCCTAATGGGGAACTGTTTTGTAGAGCTTGGGTAGCATTTTCACCTTAAAGGATAGTATGAGTTATGACGTTAAAAGTAGTGGTAGTAAAAATTCCCAGAGTTAGAGGATAACATGCAGAGGTATAATAATCTATGAAAAGGAGATAGTGATGGGGCAGATTATGTTGTTGCAATCATGCGGCTAGTCACTTATAAATGATGAGTTCCTTTATGAGTAGACTAAGGAATAATAATGTTGTAGAGAGTTCGTGATAGAAGGTAGAGGGATAGTAGCTAGTCAGGATGAGTTAGAGGAAATTTTAACCAGAATAGAGTTGATCTGATGTGCCATCGTTTTAGAGAAGACTAAATATATGTGTTGAATAAGAGAGCAAAATATTCATGAGGTGATAGACTAAAGCTAGGATTATGATTTTTGAAGGGAGGACTCCATGGTAATGATAGAACTAATTAGGAGATAATCCACAATACGTGAGCAAATAGTACTTCAGTTGTGAAATGGAAGGTGAAGGTAATATGTAGGTAGGTAGACGGAGAGCTAAAGATTTCCTACTTTTTAGGAGGTCTTAATGGGCGAGTGTTCTTTAATTTTATCTAGTATTCATAAGTTAGTATAGTATGTGATGGATTCGGTTGATAATTGTGTTTAGTAATAGACATCAAACTTGAATTTGAGATGTGTGTCGTGATCAAAAGGATGGCAACTTGAGGGTGATGATATTAGTTTTTAGATCTAATTTGGTAGGTTTGGCATAGAGTGGTAAAGGGAATTAAAATGTTAGTTGCATTAAATGAGAGTAGTACGAGTGTGGGATCCTGAATTTTCATGAGAGTAATATAGTGCAGCTAAGTCATTGAGTAACAAGAGTATTAAGAGGTGTACCCGAGATTGTATGTATACAGATGAGATTCCTTAAAAGAGTTAGATGAAGCATCTTAGAAGCCAATGAGAAGAGGTTAAGAGAAGCACCCTAGAAAGAGGTCTTAGTATCTTCTAATAGATAGTTCGGTAGTCATTATATAAGCTTTTCCCGAGTATTAGAGTAAAAGGAATGTAGACCTATTTAGAGACGATGTAATAGATCCTTTCGTTCTGAGTTCTTGAGTCCTTGAGTTCTTGAAGTTCTTGAATTTTGAGCATTGAGTTTCCATATTGCGATTAAGATCCCCTAGTTGAGTTTTTTATGCCCATAATTCTGCATGAACCCTATGAATTGAGTTACAAATTTTGAGAAGCTTTTTAAAGCCAACACTTGATTTTTAAACTGAATTTTTAGGAAGTAAAGAGTAGTTTGAGGAAGAGTATAAAGGAACTGTGTATTTCCCAATTTTCTCATTTTTACATGAATAAAGAGAATATTATTTTCATAAAATAGAAACTTTGATTTCTAAATGAGTTATGAGTTCAAATATTTTTCAAGAGTAGTTACCTCTTTTAAGAGGGTAGTTTGAGAAATTAACTCAAACTAGAGGAAGAGTTATGTTTTAAACATATGAGCATGAGGTATATATTATTGAGAGTAGTATTGAATACCGATATGGGTATGAGTTCAGACAACTCACACTCCTCATAAACCATGTATGCCAACATGGTTACAGGATCATACTTTTTAGATGAATCCTAAGTACCTTCGGGCAGAGCTTAGTGTATCCACTTAGTTGAGAATGTTCAATACCCCAGCAAGGTATAGGATAATTTTGGAAGCATGGGCGAGAAGTTGTATCATCACGTAGCTCATAGTGATATTTGTCGGTTAGAGAATCTCCCAAATAAGAGTAAATAGTTTATTATTGTATTTTTATACATTTTGAGTTCTTGTCTACTATTTACAAAGATTATTTATTGCATCTTATTATCATTGCTTTCATGTTGAGTTGAGTATTCTTGTGTTGAGTTGAGTTGTGACGAGGTAAGTTTGTCTTCCCTTCCTATCAGTTCAAGCTATATATATATAGTTGAGTTGTGATGAGGTAAGTTTGTCTTCCCTTCCTATCAGTTCAAGCTATATATATATATATATATATTTCAATTTTCCCCTTCTATGCTCGTACATTCAATGTACTGACGCCTTTCGGCCTGCATCATATTATGATACAAATACATGTGTTCAGGTCATCAACAGGCGCTCCGTTGATACAACTTGCAGTTGCACTTAGCTTTGGTGAACCTCCTTGCTTATGGAGGGTTCCACATTTACTTTTCAGTTTGGTAGGATGTGGTGGGTAATGTCCCGTCTTCCATCATCCTATTTAGAGGCTTTATAGATATTAGTATTCCGAAGAGTCTTTTCCATTTTCCTTGTTAATGTTTTAAGACTTGATTTGCCTTCTTATGGCTAGTATGATATTTTTAACTATTCTGAGTTATTTATTTTGATACATTTGAGTTAATCTTCTTATTTGAGTCCCTATGTTGTTGAGTAAGTGTTCCACTAAGTATTGAGCCAGGCCAATGGTTCGCTTGGGGACCAGTCATGGTTTTTGAGTATCGGCCACGTCTAGGGTGTAGGCTCGAGGAGTGACAAACTTGGTATTAGAGCACAAAGTACAAGTTTCCTAGGGTATCTATGAAGCCGTGTCAGTAGGATCTTCTTTATGGTTGTGAGGGCTCCACTTCTATAAATGAGGAACTGCAGACACTTAAGAAAACTTTCCCTTCTTTCATACTCTAAATCGTGCAGTAAAACTGTGTCATAAGAAATTTATTCTAACTTGTGTTTTTCTCTTATCCATTCGACTACCCCCCATACTCAAGGTGGTTGAAGAGCAAAGTCAGATCCTTATTGATGAGTAACTCTCATAAAAATCTTTAAAACGTCATAAGACTGCAGATGAGCTTGAGAGAAGCCTGTGAGTGAGTTTAACTATTGAGATTCGAAAGAATACACTCATATTCATATGAATCGTGCATTTGAGCTAAAAGTGAGATGTACTCTCTTCTATAAACCTTGTTTCAGCTGAGGTCTTTATGAATAAGTGTTTTATAAAGCTTGGGTAGTGTGTTCATCCGAAAGGATAATATGAGTTATGACGTTAGAAGTAGTGGTAGTAAAAGTACCTAGAGTTAGAGGAAAGCATGCAGAGGTATAGTAATCTATGAAAGGGAGATAGTGATGGGGCAGATTATGTTGTTGCAATCATGCATCCAGTCAGTTATAAATGATGAGTTTCTTTATGAGGAGACTGATGAGTCCACAATTTGGACTCATTTAGGGCTATATTTTGATAGAATTAGTGTCCTTAAATGCATATTTTGTCTCAGTATCTGATGAAAATCCTTAAGTTTTAGGTATTTAGATTTTGAGGCAAAGCATGGATACTACTTGGCAACAAGGAACAAGGCGGCTGAAAAGAATGAAGTAATGCATGCCTGAAGATCGCCGAGCCCAGTTGGCGAGTCGCCGATGGGCCTGGAGATCGCCTTTCGTTCCAGTGTGTTGAGCTCTGAAGGAAAAGGTCAAGTTGGCGATGAAATAGAGCAGTCGACGCGTCGCCGATCAGTTCCGCGAAGCAGTACCATATCGCCCAACAACTAAAAATGCCAAAGGGCTGAAGGCTAAAGCAGACAGGCGATGAAATTGACCAAAAGGCGGATTGCCGAGCGTATCGGCGATCTCGACTAACTGCGCCGAATGGTCCTCCGCAACACAAATTTTCAAACACTATAAATACTTATTTAAATTTCTAGTATCATATCATATCACTTCTATTATTCAAACTTTGTACAATTTTTGAGAGAGTGTAAGTTTTAGAGGGTTTTGGAGACTCTGTTCTATACCTTGAAGATTCAAACGGTTTCAACTCCAAGAAATTGGACGTGGGTCTCGAAGATTCTTCACACTTGATGTGTTTTAAGACTTAATTCTTCATACCCAATTGATGGAAACTGATATTGGTATACATTTTTATCTCTTTTACATGTCTAGCTAAAACCTCAATTCTTGGGGTGTGATTTGTGAATATGGGCTAAATTATCTATTGGGTATTGCTTGTTGATGGTTTATTTGTTGTTTAAATGTGATTTCATTTAGTATTTGTGTATGAACTTACAGGGATTATAGTTGCAAATACAATTTCATCTTAGTGTTTTTGGCTTGCTCGAGAGAGAGGTCGTAAAACTAAGATTACTAAATTGATAGCCGATGGTATTCGGTCGACACGGGTTCAGTTCGAGAGAGTGAATCCTAGTCCTTCTCCCACACATTTAGCTCGAGAGAGTGAATGGGCTAAGACGGAGGCTGTGCTTAATGCGGCAACTCGTTGTTCGAGAGAAATCGAGTTGATTCAGGGTAAGTTGCTCGAGAGAGACTTTACCCCCACTATAGTCTAGCCTAGTCACAAATTCTCAACAATTTACTATCAAAAGCATGTACCGTATAGTCTAGTTTAACCCGTATTCCTATCACATCCCAAGAAATCTCATCTCTTTATCACATTTCCTTATATTTTTGTCATTTTTGTTGATTAGTTAATACAAACCTTACATTGATAATTGACGTTTGCGTTACTCCTTAGATTTAGTATGTTTTTATTCGTTAATATTTATAACTATGACTAATTAGAAATTTATTTTATTTTTCTATTATTTCTCAAAACCACTCTCTGTGGGAACGATCCCAACCCTTGGTTGGGTTATATCACTACATGCGATCGTTTGGCACTTGAATCGAAATAGTGTCAATTGATTACATCGAACATCAAAATGGTGCCGCTGCCGGGAGTGGTGTTATTAGAGAATTTTTAGTTAAGTAGGATTTTCGTTCTTGTTAGTTGTAGTTCTACTTAATTTTCAGTTTTGTTTCATTTGATTTTGTGTTTTGAAGTAGGAAGAGTGAGTGGAATTGATGAGATTGAACAAATGGAGTACCTTCTAGCAGAGGCGATGATGTTCCGGGATAAGATTCTAAATTTTAGGCAATCAGAAGGTGAAAGACTTCATGAGGCGTGGCTGATATTTAAATCACTTCTGATTCAATGCCCCACTCATGAAATTTTCGATATAGTCCTTCTGGAATGTTTTTATAGAAGTCTGGATTCAGGGAACATAATGTTGGCTGCTCAAATTATCCTGGGTAATCTAGTACAACAACCTTATGTGACAGCAGCCAAACTGCTTGATAACTTAAATAAGCCAAATCAAGCAATAGAAAGGAGAGACTTCAGCTTAGTAGTCCTGCTAACTAAGAAGATTGGGGATCTTGAAGTCCAGTGCAACAAGAAGGGGCGCTATATTCCTCCTCATGAACGAAGGAAACTTAAGAACAAGGAGGATGGGCAGATCAACGAAATGCTCACGCTCCTACTCCAAAAAGCAAATGAGCAGCATAAGGTGCTGGAAGAATTGAGAGAGAACATCTTGATGCTGAATCAGATGACAAACTCCCACTCCATGCTCATTCATCTACTGGGATCCCAAATGGACCAAGTATTGTCCTCCCTCTACCCAGAGCCAAAGTCGGGGTGACCTTATGAAACTAGGGCTGATCCCACAAATGGAGTTTGAAAAAGAACTTGTGCATGCCACGACATTAACTAAGGCGTTGTTTGAGAGGCAGGCCAAAACCCTTAAATGCTTTATTTTTGTTTTAGAAATAATGGTGTGTTGACTGTGCAGGTTAAAGTGTGGAGAATGTGTGGAAATTGCGTTTGGCAAATTAAGAGTCCATTCAACGAATCGCTAAACAGATCAGCGATCCCGATGTAAACCGCCGTTTGGATCATCACTTTGACTGAAAGTCCTGTAAAACTCGGTGAGGTAAGTGACTACTCGGCGCGCAGCCGAGTAGATTGGCGAGTAGTACTAATGTCACCGAATGGACGCGACCTAGACGGTATTAAAGGCCAAAGGTTTTAAAGTTTTCAAACTCTGCACTTTCCCTCGCTTTTAAGCTTCACATACTCACACCAAAATAGTATTTTCAATATTCTTGCATTCCATAATTATTTTGGTTGTTGATTGGTGCTCTGAGTTGGAAAATTTTGCCGCCTAACATCACAAATTTATATTGTTTGGCATAAAAGGCTGGTTTTCCGAATTCAGTGTTTATTTTTATCGCATTTTTTACTCATTTGCAAATGATCATATCGTATTGTCGTGTGTTGGGCCTCTCTGATAGAAATAGAATGCATAAATGCCAGTTTTAATTCGATAATCTTGCCCGTATGGTTTTGATCGTCGAATTCCCGAATTTTTGTGCCTTAAATTGAGTTGAATTTTTTGGGGTATGCTTGCATAATGGTTATATTTGTTGGGTGAAGTCTGAGTTGATCGTATTTGTGCTAAATGGCGTAAATTGCACAATGATGGAGTGGTTTAGACCATTCCTAAGGGCAGAAGTCGGCAAATGGCCAAATTTGGCAAAACCAGGAAAAATATGAATATCTCGGGGTGATGGGTGTTATGGGTCTAAGCTTAATTGTACTAGTGCATGCTTTAATTTTGTTTCCGGGGGTTGCAGGGTTGAATTCGAGAAGATCGGTTGAAAATAGGCACGTTAGGCTGTTTGGCGAGCTGGGTCGAGCTCGCCGAACCACTTGGAGGTTCGCCTAATATCTCACATCGCCTTTAAAATCCATGCTATATGTATTATTGGTTTCTATAATATTCATCGAGAAGTCTGAGGTCGCAAAAAGCACTCGGCGACTCACCGAAAGTATTCTTGATAGCCCTTTGTCTGCACCCCTGAACCCTTGTTGCACTGTGACTTTTGGCGGACAAACCCTTGCTCGCCGATAGGAATTTCCCATCGCCGAATAATTTTAATTTCTTAGCCAATCTCTTCGGCGAGCCCGATCTAGCCCGCCAAAAAGATTCAGCAATTCGCCGACCTGATCGGCGAGTTTGTCTGCAGTATTTTTTGGTGCTTTGATATGAATATTTACTAACTTTTGTCTGATGTTTTGCAGACATGGTGAGAACAAATCTAGATAGGCCACCCCAGAAAAAGGCATGGGGCTTTACCAGAAATGAAGGGGGAGGAGCAAATCCTCCAAAGAGGAGAATGTAAGAACTCCCACCGGGAGACACAGGCAAACGAAAAAAGCACACATCTGAAAGAGTAGTTGTTGACACCCGGACTGAGTTGTCTGAACCTGAAGATTAACAGCACTTGATTTCCCGAAGGGATGAGATCCAGGTTAGATCTCAAACCACGTCCACCAGAGTCCCTTTAGATGCCATTCCTCTAGCAACAGACTCAGTACCAGCTCAGGCACCTCCTATGACCCCCATGCCTCCTTTCGTTCCTCCTCCCAGGCTCTTAAACAAATTAAAAGGTGATGGTTTACGAACCATCCTCGAGGAGAAGCTACTTTCGATTGAAGGCTTAGACGGGAACTATTCACAAGTGAGGGAGACCTCCGCTACCATGAGTTTGAGCAGTTCACCAGGCCCCGAGGCCTTTACATTCCTACCTGGGTCCGAGAATTCTATACAAAGGCGAGCGAGTTCAGACCGATGAAGTCGATCATGGTCAGAGGCATGGAAGTTGGGTGCAGCAGTGAACATATTAACACTATATTGGATAAACCGCTGCGTTCTTCACTTCCTTATGAGGGATTGCCCATTGCTCAGTCCCTAGATGACTAGAAGGGTTGGTTGGCCCCTCTGATTTCTGACACCACCCTGAGGTGGATTGAGGTAGGGGCACTTATTAAGAAGAAGGACTTGAGTATTGCTGCCATGTTCTGGTTTGGCTTTATCAGTAGCACCATAATGCTATCCCAGAACGAGTCCATCTTGCGTCATCTGAAAGCAGCTTGCCTTGGTTCTATCATGTCTAGGAGGCGCATCGACCTAGGACTACTGATTTCACAGGAGATGGCCATGAGAGCCAAGCATAGACATACTTCTATGCCATTTCCAGTCCTGTTCACTGAGCTGTGCCGGCATACTGGAGTACCTCGAGATACTGTGAGGGATATTGAGGTCACTCATTTATCCTCCACTAACTTTCGACGTATTGAGGCTGAGTACACACGAGAAAAGATGGACAAAAGAAGAGCAGCACCGACAGACATTTCTCCAGAGGTGGATGTCGACTCTATACTTGCAAAGGCGTCTGCACGTACTCTGGCCTCTGGGCCGTGAGGTACTTCTGCCATTTCTACTTTTTCACAGGTTCCGAGCACCTCCACCTCATCCTAGCCAGTCAGGCTCAGGCGATGATCCTAAAAATAGGGAATCTAGCCTATTCAGCTGATGTGAGGGTGACTCAATTGGAGAGATCCATCCCAGCGATGATTGAGAGTGTTATTGCGGCCGCACTGACCCCTTTTGAGCTTCTGTTAATGAGTTGGTTGTGAGAGGCATAGCTTGTGAGAGCAGACAGGGGGAAACATCCGAGGTGATGGTTTTGAAAGCCAAGGTAGCAGATTTGAGGAAGGATGTAGACTATTTGAAGTCTACAGACTTTACTTCATTGATGTAGGTTGCAGATGACGTGAATGCTCCTGGGACCTCAGAGATTCCTTCGAGTGAGGTACACTAGGATGAGCCTGCAGTTGAATAGTCGGATGCTGAAATCGACTAGGAGCAGATTGGGGTACAGGAAGAGAACATATTCAACGATTTGCCAGATCTTGCAGGGACCTCCATAGCTATCCCCAGTAGAGTTGTTGCTTATGAGGTGATTCTGGGCATTGATGCCTAAGTACAGACTGCTGCACCGGGAACTGAATCCCAGACATATGGAGAGACTACATAGACAGGATCTTTTCTTTACCTCCCTCTCTGTCTTACATTCTTTTACTTTTGGATACTTTACTTTATTTGCATTTTAGGACAAATGACTTTTATTTGTTGTGGGGTGAGTCCCACTTTTTGTATGAATATTGATGTTCGTGTTTTGTTGATACTTGGGTCATTGTGCTTTATACTGTTTTTGTGGATGTTTGAGCTTGTGGCTCCTTGATTTTAAATTGTAAATGATTTTGACCCTTTCGAAAAATTTTAAAATTTTGCCACCTCTTGTACGTGTGGAATGTGGTTGTTCTTTAGCAAATTTGAGTCTTGGTTTTGATCAATAGCGATGACTCAAATAGTGCTCATAATCGAACGAACATGAATGTGCAGCTACGATGAGACCAAGTGAAGTTACATAGTCAATATGTGAACTTTTTGCATCTCATTGTGACTAGCTAATTATCGAATTGATTCTTTTGTGATGAACATTGCACACTAGCGAAAGTGTGAAGTGTTGTTTGACTTTGGTGTCGATGCCTTGTGTGATGAGCTTACTGTGAACCATGAATGACAACACTTAGAATTTGCCCCATTGGTCCGGTCGACTAAGTAAGGCTATCTCTTGATAGGATCTTAAGCAACTTCGAAAGAGTGTGAACCAATTTGACATATACCTCTTTTGTGGCATACCTTGTGAGTGCGTAACCTCTTTTGAACACCCTTGAGCCTTACCTTTCTTTGGAAGAAACTTGATGAAAACATGACCTTTATTAAATCCACTACCCATAATCCTCGTGATTTGTGATTGATTGAATAACCAACTTAGGAAGCCTAAGTTGGGGGTGTGGTGAAAACAAAAGGCAAGTCAAGAAGTGCAAAAAAAGTCCCTTTTAACCCATGGTGTTGAGAAAAATAGAACCCCTCCATACAAAAAAAAAGAAAAGAAAAGACAAGAAAAAAGAAAAAGAAAAAGTTGTGAAATAAAGTTATGAGAAATGTCAAAAGAAATGAGGCTCCGAACAATCCATGGAAGTGAATAATGGGATGACTTATGACCACTAAAGAAAATGATGAAAGAAGAGGAAAGAGAGTGTTGAAAGCACCACATTTCACGAGGATGAAAGTCACTGAGCCTAAATGACCATACCTTTGCACTCAGCCCCATTACAAGCCTTGAAAAAACCTTTTTGATCTTGAGTGAGCTAAAACAATTGTTGATTGGAAAATACGGGCAAACCTATGGGTGAAAGCATGCATTGTGTTCTTATTTGTGAGACTGAGCGTTGCATTTGATTCTAGAATTTTATATGATTAAACCATTGTGTGTGAATATGGAATCATTCTTTGTATGAGGGCATTTGAATACCTTTGTTGAGCTCGAACTTGCATTTGAAGCAAGTATAGTGAGCTTGAGAATCTTTGATAATGGTGTGTCACAACTTGAGTCTTTGAGTATACAATTGATTCTTGCATGAGTAAGTTAAGTCTTGTTGTGTACATTAATGGTTGAGTCTTGTGTAGCACTGTTTGAGACATCTATTTTGGACTGCCGAACTTGAGTTTTACTTGATGACAAGCAAAAGTTTAAGTTGGGGGTGTTGATGAGTCCACAATTTGGACTCATTTAGGGTAATATTTTGATAGAATTAGTGTTCTCAAATGCATATTTTGTCTCAATATTTGATGAAAATCCTTAAGTTTCAGGTATTTAAAGTTTGAGGCAAAGCATGGACACTACTTGGCAAGAAGGAACAAGGCGGCTGAAAAGAACGAAGAAATGAAGGCCTGAAGATCACCGAGCCCAGTTGGTGAGTCACCGATGGGCCTGGAGATCGCCTTTTGTTCCAGTGTGTTGAGCCCTGAAAAAAAGGTCAAGTTGGCGATGAAATGGAGTAGTCGGCGCATCACCGATCAGTTTCATGAAGCAGTACCATATCGCCCAACGACTCAAAACGCGAGGAGGCTGAAGGCTAAAGCAGGAAGGCGATGAAATAGACCAAAAGGCGGATCGCCGAGCGTATCGGCAAACCCGACTAACTGCGCCGAATGGTCCTCCGCAACACAAATTTTCAAACACTATAACTTGTTTAAATTTCTAGTATCATATCATATCACTTCTATTATTCGAACTTTGTACAGTTTTTGAGAGAGTCTAAGTTTTATAGGGTTTTGGAGAATTTGTTCTAAAACCTTAAAGATTCAAAGAGTTTCAACTCCAAGAAATTGGACATGGGTCTCGAAGATTCTTCACTCTTGACGTGTTTTAAGACTTAATTCTTTATACCCAGTTGATGGAAATTGATATTGGTATAAATTTTTATCTCTTTCAGATGTCTAGCTAAAACCCCAATTCTTGGGGTGTGATTTTGTGAATATGGGCTAAATTATCTATTGGGTCTTGCATGTTGATGGTTTATTTGTTGTTTAAATGTGATTTTGTTTAGTAGTTGTGTATGAACTTAAAGGGATGGTAGTTGCAAATACTATTTCATCTTAGTGTTTTTGGCTTGCTCGAGAGAGAGGTCGTAAAACTAAGATTACTAAATTGATAGCCGATGGTATTCGGTCGACACGGGTTCAGTTCGAGAGAGTGAATCCTAGTCCTTCTCCCACACATTTAGCTCGAGAGAGTGAATGGGCTAAGACGGAGGCTGTGCTTAATGCGGCAACTCGTTGTTCGAGAGAAATCGAGTTGATTCAGGGTAAGTTGCTCGAGAGAGAATTTACCCCCCACTATAGTCTAGCCTAGTCACAAATTCTCAACAATTTACTATCAAAAGCATGTACCGTATAGTCTAGTTTAACCCGTATTCCTATCACATCCCAAGAAATCTCGTCTCTTTATCACATTTCCTTATATTTTTGTTTTTTTTGTTGATTAGTTAATACAAACCTTACATTGATAATTGACGTTTGCGTTACTCCTTAGATTTAGTATGTTATTATTCGTTAATATTTATAGCTATGACTAATTAGAAATTTATTTTATTTTTCTATTATTTCTCAAAACCACTCTCTGTGGGAACGATCCCAACCCTTGGTTGGGTTATATCACTACACGCGATCGTGTGGCACTTGAACCGAAATAGTTTCAGTTGATTACGTCGAACATCATAGACAAAGGAATAATAATGTTGTAGAGAGTTCGTGATAGAAGGTAGAGGGATAGTTACTAGTCAGGATGAGTTAGAGTATATTTTATCCAGAATAGAGTTGGTGTCATTGTACCATCGTGTTAGAGAAGACTAAATATATGTGTTGAATAAGAGAGCAAAGTATTCATGAGGTGATAGACCCAAGCAAGGCTTATGATTTTTGAAGGGTGAACCCCATGGTATTTAGAGAATGATAGAACTAATTAAGAGATAATGCAAAAAAAGTGAGTAAATAGTACTTTGGTTGTGAAATGGAAAGTGAAGGTAATCTGTAGGTAGGTAGACGGAGAGCTAAAGATTTCCTACTTGTTAGGAGGTCTTAATGGGCGAGTGTTTCTTAAGTTTGTCTAGTATTCATAAGTATAGTATGTAATGGATTTTGTTGATAATTTTGTTTAGTAATAAGCACCAAGCTTGAATTTGAGATGCGTGTCGTGATCAAAAGGATGGCAACTTGAAGGTGATGTTATTAGTTTTGAGATCTAATTTGGTAAGATTGACATAGGTAGGAGAGGGAATTAAAATGTTAGTTGCATTGAATGAGAGTAGTACGAGTGTGGGATTCCGAATTTTCATAAGAGTAATAAAGTGCAGCTAAGTCATTGAGTAACAACAGTATTAAGAGGTGTACCCGAGATTGTATTTAGTCAGATGAGATTCTTTTAAAGAGTTAGATTAAGTATCCTTAGAAGCCAATGAGAAGAGGTTAAGAGAAGCATCCTAAAAAGAGGTCTTAGTACATGCTTATGAAGAGTTCGATAGTCATGAGATAAGCTTTTCCCGAGTATTTGAGTTAAGGGAATGTAGAATAGTTTAGAGATGATGGAATAGATCCTTGAATTCCAATTTCCGAGTTCTTGAGTCCTTGAGTTCTTGAAGTTCTTTATTTCTGAGTATTTAGTTTCCATATTGCTATTAAGATCCATGAGTTGAGTCATTCATGCCCATAATTTTGCATGAACCCTATGAATTGAGTTATAAATTTTGAGAAGCTTTTTAAAGCGAACACTTGAGTTTTAAACTAAGTTTTGAGGAAGGAAAGAGGAGTTTGAGGAATAGTATAAGGGAACTATGTATTTCCCAATTGTTTCATTTTTACATGAAGAAAGAGAATATTATTTTGATAAAAGAAAAACTTTCTTTTCTGAATGAGTTATGAGTTCAAAGATATTTCAAAAGAAGTTACCTCTTTTAAGAGGATAGTTTGAGCAATTATATCAAATCAGAGAAAGAGTTGTCTTTTTAAACGTATGAGCATGAGATATATATTATTTAGAGTAGTATTGAGCACTAATATGGGGATGAGTTCAGACAACTCACATTCCTCATAAACCATGTATGCCAACATGGGTACAAAATTATACTTTTTAGATGAATCCTAAGTGCCTTCGAGCAGAGTTTAGTGGATCCACTTAGTTGAGGATATTCTATACCCTAGCAAGGTATAGGACAGTTCTTGCAGCGTGGGCAAGACGTTGTATTATCACGTAGCTCATAGTGATGGTTGTCGGTTAGAGATTCTTTCAAATAAGAGTAAAGAGTTTATTATTGTATTTTTATGCATTTTAAGTTCTTATCTACTATTTACAAAGTTTATTTATTACATCTTATTACCATTGCGTTCATGTTGAGTTGAGTATTCTTGAGTTAAGTTAAGTTGTGACGAGGTAAGTATGTCTTCCATTCCAATCAGTTCAAGCTATACATGCATGTTTCAGTTTTCCTCTTACATGCTTGTACATTCAATGCACTGACGCCTTTTGGCCTGGATCATTTTTTGATGCCGATACAAGTGTTCAGGACCATCAACAGGCGCTCTGTTGATACCACTTGCAGTTCCAGGTAGCTTTGGTGAGCCTCCTTGCTTTCGGAGGATTCCACATTTACTTTTCAGTTTGTTAGGATGTCTTGGGTCTTGTCCCGACTTCCATCATTGTATTTAGAGGCTTCATAGACAGTAGTATTTTGAGGAGTCTTTTCCATTTTCCTTGTTAATGTTTTAAGATTTGAGTTTCTTTCTTATGGGTAGTTGAATATTCTTAAATATTCTGAGTTATCTATTTTGAGACAGTTAATCTTCACATTTGAGTCCCTATGTTGTTGCGTAAGTCTTCCGCTGAGTATTGAGCCAGGCCAAGGGTTCGCTTGGGGACCAGCAATGGATTTCAAGTGTCGGCCACCTCCAGGGTGTAGGTTCGGAGCATGACAACACACCCATGTGTTGGCTTTTTTATGTTACAATAACTTAATGATCCCGAATATGTATGAATGAATAATATGTGTAATAAAGTCCTAAAGGCTTTGCACGGACTATCCTATTTTGGGTGATCTTCGGTGGTATTTTATATATGTCCCTATTGCTCATTTTAATGAAAATTTGTTGTTCAATGAACACTTAAATTTGACTAAATTTCATTTGGAAAACCTTTTAGATAATCTTTACAACTTTTATCCTCAACCAAGCAGTTGTTGCCAATCACTATAACCACTAGCCACTATTTACAAACATCGCCAATAACCATTATTATCAAAACAATCATAGATCACACTTGTTATTTGTTCTTCTTAATAACAAAGTCCAAAAAAGGAACTACAATCATCAAAAAAATATAATTAATGTTATGATATTATTTTTGTATTCATAATAAGTGGAATAAGTAATTAAATAATTAGTAACATTAATATTCTATACACAATATATCTCTATAAGTTCATTTATGTATTATCGTTTGTGTGTATGCATGTAGGACTTAAGGTCTTGACCATGGTAGACACAATTCAAAACTGAGGAATTAAAAGTGTAATTATCATTAAAAGGAATAGCGATTTTCCAAATCACTTGATAGTAAAATTTTGTTTGCTAAAAAAAACTTCTTGTTATAAGTTTATAATGGAGAATTGTGTTTACCTCCATACTTTATTCAAATAGGGCGAAATGTCGTGGTAACTCAAAAAATAATCAATTAATTCAATTTAAATAAATTTAAGAGAATTTTAAAGAAAAAAGAGTTTTAAAGGAGTTGCCACCTAATTTTAGGAAAACTAGGAAACCAATTAATTAATTAACTGAAAAGAATATCTACGAAACTAATAGATTTTAGGTAAAGGGTTCAAGTACTTCCGAAGGGAAGGTGTTAGTCATCCTTCGAAATTCACAACTGTGGGTCCTGACTGAATTCATTTTTTCAAATTGAAGAGGAGATAAAAAATAAAAATATATAAGTATAATAAACATGCGATATACACAAATATTAAAATAAAACAATAATAACAGAAACGATCTAAGGTATGCCTAACGTCAATATATACAAAATAATGCATAAAGAATAATATTCGAACTTTATTTGAATTAGTTTCAATGGGAAGTACCTTCATGTACCTGTCAAGACACTAAGTAAAAGTGTTAGTACTAAATAAATAAATTAAAGATAAATATCCTCCTTATGAACATGGAAGGCCTTGGAAATCAACAGTAATTTCTTTATCGGCCAATTTTAACTTGTAAAATAAATTTAAAAAAATGCAAGAAAAGTGAAATTGTCCAAACAAAGCATTAGAACTATAACAAATAACAAAACTATTTGACTTTTAATACAAAAACAATATGAAACTCAATAAAATATTTCAAACATCAAATAAGTTACTATTAAAGTAACTGCAACAAGAACAAGAAAATAAGGTAATACCAAAACAAACAAATAATAAGTCATAATGGGATAAAGAGACAAAAATAATGGTAAATAAATTGATGTTTTCACAGAGAAATGGAGCCGCAACAACTAACCAAAATTATAGGAGGAAAAAATTAACAAACAGATAAATATAGAATTTACTGGCCTAATTTTTTTAAACAATATTGAACTAAAATAAGCAAAAATACGTAAGAACGGTCCGAAGACAAACAAAACATAATTACAATGTTGGAGGCAAGTTTTGAGCGGTTCATACTCTTCATCAACTGGATTTTCTGCAAGATAATCAGCTAAGGCTTGTGCTTTTATCGCCTTTTGAGTCACATACACGATATCAAACTCACTCAAAAGAATTTGTCATTAAGCCAATTTCCCGGTCGGCATCACTTTATGAAAAATGTACTTCAACGGGTCCATTCTAGAAATGAGGTATGTGGTATACGAAGACCAATAATGTCTCAGCTTTTGAGCAATCCAGGTCAAAGCACAACATGTCCTCTCTAATAGAATGTAACGGGCCTCATATGGAGTGAATTTCTTTCTCAAGTAGTATATGGCTCGCTCCTTCATCCCAGTTTCATCATGCGGACCAAGCACACATCCAAATGCATTATCCGAAATAGATAGATACAGTAACAATGGAATTCCTTCTCGTGGACGAACCAACACCCGTGGATTGGACAAATAATTCTTTATGGCATTAAAAACAGTTTGACATTCTTCGGTCCACTTGGTCAGCGCATCTTGTTTCAACAGCTTAAAGATAGGCTCACACACCACAATGAATTGAGCTATGAACCGATTAATGTAGTTCAACCTTCCAAGAAAACTCATCACCTCTTTCTTAGTCTTTGGGGTAGGTTGCTCTTGAATCACATTGATCTTGGAACTACAAATCCAAAAAACTTGCCAGCCAGCACTCCGAAAGCACATTTAGCAGGATTTAGTTTCAAGTTGTACCGACACAGGCGATCAAAACACTTCTTCAAGTGGGTCAAGTGGTTTGAACTCTCGCAAGACTTGATGATGACATCATCCACATAAACCTCAATCTCTTTATGAATCATATCTTGGAAATAGTTGTCATAGCCCTTATGTAAGTAGCACCGACATTCTTGAGGCCAAAGGGCATCACTTGGTAGGGGATCAAGACCTAGTGATAACCCGCAAAACAATCCACAAACGACTGCATCTCATGTTTGGCACAATTATCAATGAGGATGTGAATATTTGGCAGTGGAAAGTTATCCTTTGGGCTAGCTTTGTTAAGATCTCTATAATCAACACAAATTATGATCTTTCTGTCCTTCTTAGCAACCGGAACAATGTTTTCTAGCCAAGTCGGATATTGCGTAACTTCTACAACTTTGGACTCGATTTGCTTGGTAATTTCCTCCTTGATTTTCAAACTCAACTCTGGTTTGAACTTTAGAGTTTTCTGCTTTACTAGGCTAAAATATAGAGTGATTGGCAATTTATGAGAGACAATGTTTGTACTCAGTCCTGGAATATCCTTATAAGACCAGGCAAATACATCGATGTATTCTCTAAGCAAACGAACCAGGTCCCTTCTTTGAGCTTCAGTTAGATGGACACTGATTCTCACTTTTTTGACACATTCTTCATCTCCCAAATTTACCTCTGCTAGTTCTCAAATTGTCTAAACTCCTCGGCAACATGCTCAGGTATCGCAGTCTCTTCTTCATAGTCCTCGCATTCACCATTATCTGCCTCATTTTGTTCATTCAGCTCTTGACATTACATGATATTGGCAGGTTTTAAATTACTATTACTAAAATTATAAACAAACAAAGTTAGATAAGTAGGATATAAAAAGATAACTAAATAAACAAATTTTCGACAAGAGGGCCTTTTTCATTTAAATTGAAAATGAGCAAAAACTTTGGTCATAACTAAGGGCCATCTAGCCTTCTTAAAACATCACAGGGGGGGGGGGGGGATTTGAAACTTAAACAAGTAAAATTGCATAAAGGGTGGGTCTCGGGCTCCTCCGGACTACCACCAATTTTTAAAGAAAACATAAAACATGTCTTTCTACCAAGACAAGCGGGGAATTAGAAGTGGTGTGGAGGTCCAATTTGGCACTTGCTTCTTCAGCTCATCTGTAACACCCCAGAAATTTTTTGAGCTAAGACTTGAACCATCCTTCGTTGCGAGTAGGACTTTACCGAGTAATTAAAACTTCTTAAGTGTTAATTTCACTAGATGTAGCACCTTGAGTTCGAAAAAGAACTAAATTGGAAATAGCAAAATCTGAAATTTTGCAAGTTAAGTATGAGTTTTGGGTTGACTTCTAATGACCATAACTCCTAGCTCAGGTTGATTTAGGTGTGCTACCAGATACTTTAGGAAATATCTTTGAATTATATTTTCAACGCTGCCGAGTTTGCTAAGTTTTGAGGTTGGATAAGTGAGATATGGCCTTTTGAAGTTAGGTTGTCCAGTTAAGGAAAGTTAGCCGAAAATAGTAAGGAGTATTTTGGTCTTTTCCTTACCAAATCAAATTTAATTCATTTTTAGTAATAGTTTAGGAGTATAATCTGATTAGGTTCTGTTTTATAATCCTAGTTTACGCCTAGGGTTTTAGTTTAGAATTCAAGAAGAGAAAAGAAGACGAGATAAGAAGAGAAAAGAGAAAGGATCAAACCGTTCGTCGAAATTCTTGAGAGTTGTTGCGGATTGTCGCCATGGGTTTGATCCCTAAGAGGTATGTAAGCTTCCATAGTGTTGGATTTGTTCACCCACACGCCAAACATGTTATTTTCAGTGCAAATTTCATTCTTGAAGTTCAAAGATTTGAGTTCTTGATGAGTTCTTGATAGGTGTTCTTGAAGTTCAATCTAAATCTTGTTGTGTTGTGTTTTGGATGATTTCTTGAGATCAAAGTGAGTGTTTTAAGGGATGTATTGAGTATAATAGAGTGTAATGATGTTAAGTAATGAATTCTAAGTGATTGGGGAAGAAACCGTTCAATTCTAGGCGAGTTAGGGTAAGAAAATGAGCAAAAAAATTCGTCGGGTTTTCTAGGTTGGGGCCTGGCATGTTGCGCCAGCCAGAGCGATCCAAAGTAGGCTCTAAATGTTAGGGGTTGGCACTCCACACCACCCATAAACCCAGAGTTGCCTACCCCATCCAGTTTGCAATCGGTTGCTCCGTTTGAGTTCTTTCGAAGGGTACCTTCACTCCTTTTCGATTCTAACTACTCTAAGCTACTTCTAAACACCTCAAATCATTCCTAACATGATCATAACCTTGAATTCATAATTCAAATTCAAGGTAGAGTTAAGAGTTAAGTTTTGAGAATTTTTTCGAACATTCTAAGAATGTCCCTTTGAGTCATTTTGTGGAGTCTTCTACAACTTCTAGTAACTTGTTTCAAAACTCAAGTAAGTGAGCATGAGAGTGAGGAGAATGTATTCATGAGTCTATTTTTTCATCATGAAATCTTTCATATGATGAACCATAACTCTTGAATTCATAATTCACATTCAAGAGAGAGTTAAGAGTAGAGTTCAAGAAAGCTTTTGAGTTCAATTGTGAATCCTTTGAGATCCATAATCGATTTGAGTAAATTTTGAGAAACGAAGTATGAGAATGAGAAGAGTTGTATCATGAGTTCCATAATGTTATGTAGACCTACGGGTCAAGTCGTTCATGCCCATAAATTCCGAATGAACTCCAGAAGTTGAGTATCTATGACAGGAGTAATATCTCCATGTCTTAAGTATTGAGTTTCTAACCTATTTGAGATTACATTCCTAATAATGGGACTATTACATGTTACCCATGAAGTCCTTGAGTTGGGTTATTCATGCCCATAATTCCGCATGAACCCTATAATTCGAGAAGTCATGAGATGAGAAGTATCTTTGAGTCATTGAGTTAAGTAGTTCATGCTCATAATTCTGCATGAACTCTGAGTTGAGCATTCTTGAAATGAGTAGTATCTTTGAGTCATTGAGTTAAGTAGTTCCTGCTCATAATTCCGCATGAACTCTGAGTTGAGCATTCTTGAGTTCCAAGTATTTGAGTTCTATCTATGGTTATTGAAAACCTTGCATTGAGTCGTTCATGTCCATAATTCGGCATAAACCATATTTTAAGAAGTCTTTTACGAACGTTTTAACTTTGTTTTAAGACTTAAGTTTTGAGTTCAGTAAAGAGTAAAGTTGAAGTTCTTTTCTTCAAAAAGTATATGGGGACTAAGTATTCCCAAAGAGATTTAAAATGTTTTCACATTTAAATAAGAACGGAAACTGAGATTTCAAAAAAGCCTTCGGGCTAGTTTTCAGAAAAGTGTAATCGCTTTCTAAATGAAGCAAGAGGGGAAAGTTTGATTTCCAAGATAGCCTTTGAGCTAAGTTTTTGAGCAATAATCTCAAATCATAGAAGAAGTATGTTTTAAACATAAAGAGCTAATATAATGTAATATTTTTGGGAGTAGTATTGAGCACCGATGGGGAAAAGTTTATATAACTATCAGCCTCCTTAAACCATGTAGCCATCATCGGTAGAAAAGGGTCATACTTTTTAGATGAATCCTTTTCGCATAGACTAGTAGATCCACTTAGTAATTCAGGTCCTATACCGTTGGCCGGGTATAGGATGCGTTGGCAGCGTGCGAAAGATCGTTGTATAATCACAATAGCTCTTACGTGATGGTTTTCTGCTAGAGAAATTCCCACAGCAGTATTTGCATGGCTCCTCAAGGGGTTCTGCTTAGAATGAACAGGGGTATGAGACTTCATTCATGCATTGCACAAGTAGGCTTTGAGAGGGAGCATGGTATGTCTTTTATGATATTATTATTATGAGTTAACATCATGTTTTAAACTGTTTTACTTTTTCTTTATATTACATTTGTTTTAAACTGCTTTATATTGAAATGAGTTTAGTTATATTGAGTTGTGTTGAGCCAGGTAAGTTCTTCAGTTTCTTTCAGATTCTTTCAAGCTTATGTTATGCTTTAGAATTCCCATTACATGCTTGTACATTCCATTACTAAGCCATTTGGCCTGCATCTTCTCATGATGCAGACAAAGGTATTCAGGATCATCAACAGGAGCTTCGTTGATACATCCAGTAGTTCGAGTTAACTATGGTGAGCCTCCTTATTTCCGTAAGATTTCATTTACTTTTCAGTTCAATCAGGATGTCGTGGGTCTTGTCCTGACTTCCATCGTTTTCAGTTAGAAGCTTTATAGATAGTCAATATAATTGAGAAGTCTATATTATTCATTTATTTTATTAAATGCTTTAAAGACTTTAGTTGCCTATTTTATGGCGAGTTGAATATATTATTTTATTCTAAGTTGTTCATTTGAGTTGAAGTTTTGAAAAGTTGAGTTTATTGATTTTTATTCAGTTTTAAGATTTTGCATGCTTAAGTTAGTCTTCCGCTTGTAGTCAACCAGGATGAGGGTTCGCTTTGGGAGCAACAATGGTTCTTGAGAAAAAGGAATTCGTGATTATGACACCTGAAAAAGTTGTTGCTTTGGTGCCAAGAGAATTTCTCGCTTACAAAAGGTTTTTGATCGAAACCGCTGCCACCCAGGGAATGACTAGATCTGTAAGTGCTACACTCCGGAAGAACTAGCCCAGGGATGGCACAAGAAGGACCAATCGAAAAGGCCAATCAGCGAGGCAGAAGAGTTTTGACGGAAGATGTAGCTGAAAGACTATTCAATTATGAAACACCTGGAGAAGACACTAACTCAAATCTCTATGTGAGCTTTATTAATGAGTTCACAACTGCACAGACAATCCCTGATGAAGGCTCTAGATGACACCTATGTGCCCATGGGTACAAACAGTAATTTGGCGGCTAAGATAAGCCAAGTAGTTCGGGGGCACCGTATCAGCTTTTGTGACGAAAAGCTACCATTTGAAGGCGCAATGCACAACAAAGCTCTAAATGTCACTATTAAGTGTTGAGACAAGATTATAAATCATGTCTTGATCGATGACGGGTCTGGTCTTAATATTTGTCCACTCTATACTCTCAAACAATTAAACTTTGACTTATGAAAGGTTCACCAGAACCAATTCAATGTAAGGGAGTTCGATAGGGGCAAAGAGATGCCGTGGGAGTGGTGAATTTAGGGATTCAAGTAGGCCTCACAGAGTTTAGTGTTGAATTTTAGGTAATGGATATCAACACTAGTTACAACTTGTTCTTAGAGAGGCCATGGATCCAAATGACCAGAGTTGTGTCTTCTACCCTCCATCAGCTGATGATTTTTTTATGGAACGACCACAAATTGTTCATTCATGGTGAGGAAAGCCACTCTAATGGGTATACGATGATTGTTGATGAGGTCTTCAGAAGTTACGATTTCAACACGGTGGAACTAGTGAATGCCACCGGTGACGACTTGGCTCCAGAATCCCTTATGGCTTTTGTTTATAAGATGATAGCCACTATCATGCTCATAAGTGATTTTGAACTAGGTTTTGGATTGGGGAAGTATTTTCAACGAATCATCGAGCCTATCTAGATTCCCGTCAGAGGATCCAAGTTTGGTTTGGGATATGTCCCCACTGAAGATGATCAGGCAGAAGTGATGAGCAAGAATCCTGATCAGGCGTTGGCCAGACCAATACCTCACTTGCACCATTCATTTCTAGTGCGAGATTATGTCAATGACGGCGATTTCGGGGAAGGTCTGGAACCTTTTCGAGGAAGTTGACGCAATCTTCGAGAAAGAGACTAAGACATCAGGCATTTGTGATGCTAAGCCGGTGAAGCAAGTGCAAAATTGGACCTCCACACCACTTTTGATTCTCCGTTCGTCTTGGTAGAAAGACATGTTTTTATGTTTGTTTTAAGAAATTGGTGGTAGTCCGGAAGAGCCTGAGACCAATCCTTTATGCAATTTTACTTGTTTAAGTTTTAAATTTCCCTCGTGATGTTTTAAGAAGGTTGGATGACCCTTGGTCATGGCCAAAGTTTATGCACATTTTCAATTCAAATTAAAATGCCCCTCTTATAAAAAAAAATTGTTTATTTACTTATTTGTTTATATCCTACTTATCTAATTTTGTTTGTTTATAATTTCAGTAATAGTAATTTAAAACATGCCAATATCATGTCATGTCACTTGCTGAATGAAAAAAATGAGGCAGATGATGGTGAATGCGAGGACTATGAAGAAAAGACTGCAATACCTAAGCATGTTGGCGAGGAGTTTAGACAATTTGAGAAATAGCACAAGACAAATCTGGAGGAAACTGAGATTGTGAATCTGGGAGATGAAGAATGTGTAAAAGAAATGCGAATCAATATCCTTGAAGCACAAGGAAGGGACCTGGTTCGTTTCCTTAGAGAATACATCGACGTATTTGTCTGGTCTTATAAGGATATGTCAGGGCTAAGTACAAACATTGTCTCTCATAAATTGCCAATCAATCCAGATTTCAGCCCAGTAAAGTAGAAAACTCGGAAGTTCAAACCAAAGCTGAAATTGAAAATCAAAGAGGAGATTACCAAGCAAATTGAGTCCAAAGTTGCAGAAGTGACGCAATATCCGACTTGGCTAGGAAACATTGTTCCGGTAGCTAAGAAGGACGGAAAGATCATAATTTGTGTTGATTATAGAAATCTTAACAAAGCTAGCCCAAAGGATAATTTTCCACTACCAAATATTCACATCTTATTGATAATTGTGCCAAACATGAGATGCAGTCGTTTGTGGATTGTTATGCGGGTTATCATCAGATCTTGATAGATGAAGAAGATGTAGAAAAGATAACTTTCATCACGCCTTGGACGTGTATCATTGTCGGATGATGCCCTTTGGCCTCAAGAATATCGGTGTTATTTACATGAGGGTTATGACAACTATTTTCCATGATGTGATTCATAAAGAGATTGACGTTTATGTGGATGATGTCATCATTAAGTCCCGTGAAAATTCGGACCACTTGACCCACTTGAGGAAGTTTATTGATCGCCTGCGTCGATACAACTTGAAACTGAATCCTGCTATATGTGCTTTCAGAGTGCCAGCTGGCAAGTTGTTGGAATTTATAGTTAGTATAAGGGGCATTTAACTTGATCCTTCCAAGATCAATGCGATTCAAGAGCTACCTCCCCCGAAGACTAAGAAATAGGTGATCAGTTTTCGGGGAAGGTTGAACTAAATTAGCCGGTTCATAGCGCAATCCACTATGGCGTATCAACCCATCTTTAAGCTGTTGAAAAAAGATGTGTTAACCAAGTGAACCGAAGAATGTCAAACTGCTTTTGTTGCCATAAAGAATTATTTGTCCAATCCACCGGTGTTTGTTCCTCCACGAGAAGGAAGTCCATTGTTACTATATCTATCTATTTTGGATAATGCATTTGGATGTGTGCTTGGTCAACATGATTAAACTAGGAAGAAGGAGCCAGTCATCTACTACTTGAGCAAGAAATTCACTCCATATGAGGCCCGTTACACTCTGTTGGAGAGGACATGTTACGCTTTGACCTGGATTGCTCAAAAGCTGAGACATTATTTGTCTTCGTATATCACATACCTCATTTCTACAATGGACCCGTTGAAGTACATTTTTTAGAAAGCAACGCCGACCGGGAAGTTGGCTAAATGGAAAATGCTTTTGAGAGAGTTTAATATGGTGTATGTGATTCAAAAGGCGATAAAAGCACAAGCCTTGGCTGATCATCTCGCAGAAAATCCGGTTGATGAAGAGTATGAACTGCTCAAAACTTACTTCCCTAACAAAAAAGTGGCATTTGTGGGAGAAGACATTTCTGAAGCATACCCTGGTTGGAGAATATTCTTTTATGGAGCGGCATATTACCAAGGAAAAGGTATTGGAGCGGTCTTAGTATTATAATTCGGTCAGCACTCCTATGGCTGCTAAACTCCAATTTGATTGCACAAACAACATGGCTTAATACGAATCTTTCATCCTTGGTTTGAAGATGGCCATTAACATGACAAATAACTTCAATGATTGTTAGACATAACTATTTGTTTCATTAGCATGTTCTCTTTAAACTTCAAATTATTTTCTAGATGTCAATTACTTGTTCATCATGAGATGATCTACTCCTATAATGTCCATACATATAATTCCCTTATGGACCTTATTTTATTTTTTATTTTTTCGATTGTATATGTATGTATTTCATAGTTTCCCTATGCTTGTATTTTCAACAGTTTACTGTCAAATTTTGATTCTTATCTATGTTACCTTTAACCAAAATGTTGTTTCTTATCCAAATGTTTGGTTACCTCTGGGCATTGTTTTATTGTTGCTTTTAAGTAGTGGTGGCAAATGGGCAGGTTAGGTCAAATTTGGACAGGTTGAAAATGGGTCAACATAAAATGGGTAATACTTCAACCCGCCCATATTTGATATAGGTAAAAATGAATTGGGTAATAAATGGGTTGGGTAAAATACTAGTTTACCTATATTTATATGAGTAAATAGTACTCTACTTAAGAATTCAACATGGAGAAATTATTTTAGTCTTTTTTTTAGATGAAAAATGTTGAAAATACTTTATTGTTAGTTATATTGTATCATAAAAGTAAAAAGAAATCCTATTAACTTTTCAATATAAAATAAATTTATGTAATGAAAAGGGGAAAATATTTTTAATTTCAAAGTAAATGAATATTTGCATTTTAGAACTAAAACATGCTTACTGCACTTTAAGCAATGTCAATAATAATACACGATTTGCTTAGTTTACACTATTATTTGTTATCCAATATAAAATTAAACAATTAAAACAAATATAATTATAATTAAGAAAAGAAATGTACATTTAAAAAATATATTTTTTGGATGGCTAAAGACTTCATATTTTCAAGTATAGAGAAGAATAATTAGTTTTATAGAAGACATAAAAAGGAAAAGAAGTTACAATATTTTTAGTGATATCATGAGTTTTGAGTGAATAAAAGTTGGAAGCTTAACTCATTTGGCTAATCCATATTTACTCATATTTTACCCATATTTTTATGGGTTGAATATGGATACCAACCCATATTTTATCCATATAAAAAATCACTCACCCAACCCATTAAAATATGGGCAGGTTACCAAAGTATGGTCTTATTTTGCCAGCACTACTTTTAAGTATTAGATGTTTGTTCCTTATTTCTTGTTATTGTTAAGTGCTAAATGTTGTCGATTGATATATAGTAGCTCATTTTTCTTTGCTTAAAGAGTCTTTTTTTTATTGTGACCCAAAAGTGGTTTTTGGGTTGTCATTTTGGATTGTGAAATACTTAAATTACCTTTATTTCAAATTAATTATGTCACATTTTTTTTCCTTACTTTCAAATGCTAATTTTGTTTTCTTTCGTTTCTTGTATGACCCCTTTCAAGTCCATGGGGGGACTTCTTTCCTTGCATTCCCGAGTTGAGCCATAGAGGTTCAAATTTCTTGTGCATCATTTGAGTTAGTCAGATTATCAAAAAAAGAGGATGAAATGCATACATACATGGTTGAAGTTGAATGGCAAGTTCTAAACAAGCCCAAGAAAGGGTCGTATACCTTTTCTATACAGCAGTATACACTAGTATATGTGGTGAAAATATTGATATACAGGCCCAGAAATACAGGTTAAGTGTAGTAGCTATAGTTTGAGAATAAAAGATAAGGATCGGAATTAAAGCTTTAGTCTTGTATATGTTAGTATACAGTCATATATGATTGGCATATACACAAATTTTCAAAAAATTAAAAAGGAGCCCAAAAGCACGAGGAAATTTTCAGCTACAGGTCTTTGGGAAGAATTGGGCCAAAGCCTATTTTTTGGGCAGAAATTTTGTTAGTTTTAGGACAGGGCAAGAATGGGGCCAAAGCCCATTGTTTTGGATAAATTTCAGATTTAAGACAGGTGAACAATTCAACAATTAAAAATCCCAACAACAAAATCTCAAACAGTCAAAAATAACTAAGCCTAAACATGTCCAACGACAAACAAAAATGAGACAACGAAGAATAAGAGTGAATGAAACAACGAATAATGAAGCAACGTCAAGGTATTTTGCTGAAAAAATAATACGGCCGAATCTGTAACAATGAGGAAATATTAACAAAACAAACATGATTCACAAGGGATTACCTACACCAGTTGGTTCGTGGGTGATCTGGAAGCTCGATTTCATCGGAGATAGGCCTGAGGTTGAAGAAATCGTTTGATTTTTCATATCACTGGTGGCTGATTTTGTTTGCTAGAGCTCAAAAGCTCACTGGTTCACCAAAGTTCATCTTGAGTCCGACAGAGCTTTGCATAGTGAGCTCGTTGGAAGTGGAGAAGCAACGTGGGGTTTGGCTCTAGTGAGGTTCAGGTAGTCTATCTCACTTGAGGATAAAAGTGAAAGGTTAGGGGTTGTTTTGGTCTATTGTTGGTTGCTGGTTTTGTTTGTTGAAGGGTAACAATGGGTTTTGAGTTTGTTTTCTCACCAGAAAAGGCATCACATGACAAGAAAAAGTGGGAAAATGTGAGCTTAGAGCTCGTTGATGGCTGATTGTGGGGGAAGAAGGGTAAAAGAGTCTTGGGTGGCAGCTATTGAGAGTAAAAAATGGGAGGAGGAAATGATTAGGATTTTTCACCTTTAGGATATTTACCTCCAAAATCTAAAAATAATGACAAAAAAATAGCTTAAATAGAAAATCTCACCTAGAGTTTAATACACTCTATGTGTCCCAATTTATATGACATTTTTTGTTTTTTGAGATCTAAATAGTTTAAGTTTGACTGGTAATTTGCGCATGGAATCTTCAATATTTTTTAAATGAAACTTATATATTTTTAAACTACGTAAAATGTTTTATTAGTCACAATAATTGATAATTCAAAATGTTTAAAAGATCTATGAAAATTTACGGTTAAAGTGTCGCGACCCAGACCGTCGTGATTGGCACCCACACTAACCCTCCAGTGGGAGAACCATTAATACTAATTAGCTAACCAAGATATACACAACTTAATAAAAAACTAAGGCATTTAAAGTTATGGAAGTAGGTTTAAATGCTAAAGGAAAGACAGAGTTCCCATAAACTCCAAAAGTCTAATTAAAGAAATGCAGAAATAATGCCTAGAACCTGAGAGTCAATGTACCAAAAATCTAATAAGGATCATAAGTCTAAGGAAATGGGTACAATCCAATTAAACATAAGAAAATCTAAAGTACTAGTCTAAGTTCGAAAATGTGGACATAAACGGAAAGAGAACACATGGCAGCCCGAAAAAACTGGCTTACCCTTGAATTCGATTGATCACTGATCTTCTAAGTGAGGTCTGTCAATGGCCGCATGAAGATGTCACTTACTCAACAAAGAAAGAGCAAGTGCAATATCAGTACACAACCACAGTGTACTGATAGGATCACACGGCTGTCTCAATAGGCAAAACATATATAAGTCATTACAATATAATAAACATGCATACACCGAACATATACAATATCAATTATCACTTACGACAGCGTACAATTTCACAATATCAAGATATACAATTATGTCAAGTCATTGGTCCTCTCACGAAACCCATACCCAAATTGTTAGTGTACCGGTACGTGGTACCCGTTTCAAGTTAGTCTATCGGATCGTGACTCCCGTTCCAATGTTTATGTTGGTACGTGGCAACCGATCCTAGTTAGTGTGTCAGAACGTAACACCTGATCCATTCAACAAGCCACAATAACAATCACAATGTACATTCTCATAATCATACAATCAAGTCACGATTCATGGTATACAATTATTCAATCATTTACGATTAATGTGATCAATAATGCAACATTCACATACATACGTGCATCATAATGAAGTAATTACAAATACATATCACACCAACATGAAATCACAACCATCACATACCTCGAACAAAGCTTGAATCTCCTAAGAAACTCGATTCTTCCCTTTTTCGGATTCTTTCCTCTTGTTCTTGGTCTACAAACAATCAATATAATGCTAGGATCAATAAACAAGACTTAATTACTCGAAATATATTCAACACTATCAGCCCTATATCAAACCCATGATCCCAACATCCAAATTAGGGTTTTTCCCACCATCCAAACAGTTTCAAACCCTTCCCCAACAATAATCACCCAAGAAACTAATTTCTACGGATTGAAAAATGGATTCGGGGAGTGAAAGCCTTACCTTTAGCCTCAAGAATGGTGGAAAACTATCAAGAAAACACATGGGGTCGTTCCTTATCTCTCAAAGTCAAAAAGTGCAGAATAAAACATTTTTGGGGTTTATTTTCGACTTAAGTCACGTTTGTCCCGCCATAGCGGCCCTCACCCCCCTACAGCAGCCCCGCCTTGGCGGGAAAATCTCACCTTAGAGGCTTGCACAAAAACAGTGAAAAAATTTAAGAATTCCACCATTTCACAACACACCTCCATCCCATGACACTCAGAAAATACCCATTCACGCTAAGATCAATTTTGGGAGTTCTACTCACCCGAATTCAATTTCGTAAAGTCGTACGGGTTCCTCAACGTCTTAGCTATCTACTCATGTGATCAAATTCATAATTAGATCTCCAAATTGTTACCATATTTCCATACAGACTCCGATTTCGTCCAAATCTGGACTAGGTTGGGTTACTACGAAAAACTTTTCCAGCCCAAAATTTTTCCCCGTTGACTTTTCTATAACGACAAAATCAGGTCGTTACATAAAGATAGACTTATTTGAATCTCAAAATCCGAAAAGTGTCAAATAAAATAGGACAGAGGGAGTATTATCTTAAAATCGTGGGCCAAAACTACTAGTTAATAAAATATTTGCGTATGATATCTTATCTAAATTTGAAAGAATTTTTAAACTATGCAAAATATCAAAATGAATATTAACAAAATGTAACGAATAAAATGAATATTAAAAAATGTAATGAACGTAACCAATGGCATGTAAAAAAAATGTAATTTAAGAGAAATAATGATTTAATCAAAATGAACAAATATTTGAACGTAGTCAACCGGCTGTGACAAAAAATAATGTAATTAAATTTAACTGATAAAAAATCCTGAAATTTTGACAAATAAAGATAAATATCGATAAACTTATTTAAAATTATAAAAAATGTATTTTGAACTATTGAATAAATAAAACTTAAAAATTATGAATTTTGAAAATGTTAGGCCAGAATTGGGTGTCAACAAATTGTATATTTTTTATTTCAAAATAGATCTCTAAAAATGTAAATTTGTAAATGGGTTGTGTCAGAATAACTTGAGTAAAACGTTGGGGCCTAGTGATGGGATTCAATTCCTCCTTAGGTAAAGATATGGTTGGGCCAATTTAACATTGTTTATGGTCTATCAGAAACAAGTTATCTACCCATAGACGTTCTAGTGCATTTTACCCTTTTCAAACTTTACTTATGAAATTATTTTGTATATGTCGTTTTGTTGTTTTCTTAAGGGGTTCTAATCATAACTCAACTCATTTTTAAACAAAAGAAAAGTAAAAAATATATGTAATTTTCAAAATATATATATCAATTTTATTTATTTATTTTTAGATAACTTGCAAATGAAAATCATTACAGAAAAACTAATAAACAAATAATTGAAGAAAAAACTAATAAAAAAAACAATTGAAGAAAATCTAAAATGGTTGGTACCAAATTGATGAAACATGATTGAATCGACACATGATTAAAATGTACCAGCAACCGGTGTAGAGGATATTAAAATATTCTTCCACCATTAATTAAAAGAGGTCTCGACTTCGAGTGATGGGGATGAAAAAGAAGGTCTTGGCTTCGAGTGATGGGGATAAAAACTTCTTGTAGGTCGATTCT
>JAJOOF010001867.1:0-36355 GCA_029582545.1 Solanum lignicaule | reverse complement strand
CTTCTTTTGTGGTGAGCACTTTAACTAATCTAGTGTAACTTCATAGATATTATTATATACCAATAGGTATTTATGATCTTTGAAAAATTTTGTTCTTACAGATTTTTGAAGATTGAAGTTACAAGTCAAGATGAAAGTTTAGAAGATGCACAAGCTCATTATTATTTTGCTAAGAACGTTATGTAAAACTTGATAACATAGTCTAGCTCGGGATGCTAATTGATTAAGTATTTTTTGTTGAGCAAATATTGAAAGTATATTTATCATCATCTTGTATTGAATTTTTTAATTAGTAGAATTTTATATTTAGTGATGAAATTTATCAATTTTATGATATGAAGTTGATGTACAGTTCGTGGTAAATTAGAGGACTCAGTAGTTGCTTGTCTCTAAATATTAATATAGGATGAGGTAGTTGCTCTTCTCTAAAGGTTAATCTAGGACAAGGCAATTTCTCGTCTCTAAAGATTAATCTAGGACAAGGAATTTGCTTGTCGCGATTGAGTAATTTAGGACCACGTACTTACTCTTCACAAAAAAGGTTTAATGGTCACAAATAGCTATTTTTCAAATATAAAAATTGCCTATTTGGGACGGGATTCACGGTCTCTAAAAGTACATTAGCGACTATATTAGTTTCCATCTCTAATGACATTTAACGACCAGCTATAGACACCCGTCGCAACTAATCTTTAGTGAAGAAGCCTGTTAGGACGAGTGGCGACCAGCATTTTGCTGTCGTAATAGGCCATTTGCGACCAGATTTGGACATTTAAGGAAGAGATTTCCCTTCCTTATGGGCAGTTTTTCTTGTAGTGTAATCAAATGTACAAGCTATTAAAGCAACCATAATATTTTATATAGTTCCCATGTTTTGACCTTCTTTCTGTGTGTCATATATTGTGCACAGATAGTGCCGACGTTCTAACTTTGCAGATATCTCAATTGACTAAGCAAAATGGCTAGTGGAAACTAAGAAGCCCATAAACAGCTCCTCTCCACGGTGTGTCATGACCCAGGGGTACCCCCTTTATGTAACAAGGCATATAAGACCATGAGAGGCCTCATACAATCCACTTAGCATATCATAACATAAAGTAATAGAAAAGATGTGGAAATTTAAAGCATTTCAAACAACCAGTCTTGCATAAAACGAGCGGAAGTCTAACAACATTGTCTCAAACCATCTAACATAAGAGATAAAATGTTGGGACGCAGCCCATACAATAGTCCAAGATGAAAAGAAAGACACTGAAGAGATAAAGGGATGATCCAATCCTCAAATACAATGAGGACTCACCAAAGCTTCACTTCCTTGATCAATGAAGAACCTAGCCACAAGTGTGTGAATCAAGTGTGCCGGACCATACATTTTGATAAGAATGTATGCAAGAGTATGGATTAGTACAATAATGTACTAAATATGATAGCTTGCATAAACAATATAAACATAAGCATTTGTCATCATAAGAAATAAGGCATACGCATAATCAAGACATAATAAGCATCATAATGAGAGAGGAATACTCCCTTAAGTAGTATCACTTAACCTTAGCCAAGACTAAGGTCATCCGCCTCTAGTCAAACTTACATCATGGAAGGCACATCTAGTAAACAATCCAAGCAAATCAACTACGAAACATAATCACATTAGTAATACTTAGTTTAAAGACATAGTACTTATAAAGGCTAATGAGTATTCACCTCTTGCCTTACTTACTTTAAGATCATGGGTACTCGCCTCTACAATCACATTATATGACATGGGTACTGCCCTCCACATCATTTCATAAGGTTCATGGGTACTCACCTCCATGTCCATTCATCATAATAAGAAAGTGGGGAATCACCTCTTGTTCAATTCTAAAGAATATGGGAAATCACCACATATCCTTCGATATGGAGGTCATGCGTAGTCTCATTTAGCCTCTTCATTCATTAAGCATTTTCGGTGAGCAATCCTTTCAACCTAAAATCATTTATGTGAGTAAACATTTCACATTCCTACAATCATGCTTATCAATTCATTATGGGATGTATCCCTTCCACATCATAACATTAACAATCAATCATCCATAGTCTAGGCTATACTCTCAAGCAATTAACATCATATTCATCATATATTCTTCAATCTCAAGCAATTCTGGTCATGATTCATCAATCCTAGAGGGAGATATCTAACCCGTAGAGTTTCCCAATCATGGCATCAAACCCAACTATATCAATTCTACCCTAAAATCATAAGATAGGGATATGTACATGTAATTTAATCATAAAAATATGTAATTCTATCAATTCAACCATAAACAATCATAATCCACTCAATTTGATCCACATTCATCATAACCCAACACATTGGAAGAAACCCTAACTTGAATTAGGGAAATTCTTCTTCAAATTGTGCAATTCTAGGGTACTCAATGGGAAAACGGATCCCATGGATGAAAATCCATCATACCTTGATTACAAAGCCCTCACAAGATTGAAGATTGGCGACTTGACTTGACCTTAGCTTCAATTTCATCCTTCTTTTTCCAACTTCTAGAGAGTGAATATTTGAGAGGAGTTTTGAGTTTTCTTTTGGGATTTGAGAGAATGACTTAATTGAGTGAATTTTGGGGTATTAAATACTTATATAGGTGGTCTAGGTTTAGGCAAAAATGACACCATGTTGATTTAATTAAAAGCGGAAAAGACCCTTAAGCCCCTAAAATAACTGCCATCTCTCAATCCACGGAACCCCGACTGATAGACCTACGGTCCGTCCTAGTTAGTCGTGGTCTATGGTTAGAGAAATTTTCCTTGACCCACCGCTCATGAACCAAAGAACGTGGTCCCACTTATGGTCTTTAGGTCCAGTCGTGGTCTTGGCCTGGGAGATTATTTGGTTGTCTCTTCCAAGGACCTACCTACGGTCCGTGGCTCGACCCACAGGCCGTGGTTGGGCTTCATGGATGGCACCTGAAGTTCTCCAAAAGCTAAAATTTTATCTATTTCGAATCTGGGGTGTTACATTATCTCCCCGTTTGGATCATTCGTCCTCTAATGAGATTATAGGCACCTTTCTAATCAAAAGACTTCAGACTAACAGCCCATCATGCATGAAACTCACCTAAATGCACACAAATGAGGAGGAAACCTCAACTCCAAGCTCAACATACTCAATTCACCATATGGGAGTAGGAGCTACATCTAACAACCCAATATGCATGAAATTTTCAGATTCTTATACTTAAGGAGGAACTACCATCTCCAAACTCAAAAGTAATGTTCAACACTATCTCATGGGGCCTAAATGCAATTTATACTCAAAGCATATATTCAAGGAGCAAATCTCCACTCCAAGTCAAGGCCTGTTCTATAAGCAACTCATCTCATAAAGTCTATAAGCAACTCATAATCAATATTCAACAACACGAGGAAAATAAATCACGAAAGCCATTTTCTTTCAAAACTTAGGCTTTTTCATGAACATGCATTTTAAGGAAATCATTGAAACATATAAAAAATACCTGTCATCCAACAAAAACAAGCCAAGAGGAACTCATTATCTCAAGCGAGAATAAGAGAAAAAAGAAGAGGATATCGGGACATCATATCGGCCTTGGCCTCCCAAGTAGCACCCTCAATTTGATGGTCTCCCCATAACATTTTCACGGAAGCAACCTCTCCGTTCCTCAATCTCTTAACTTGCCAATCTAAGATATGAACCGAAACTTCTTCATAAGAAAGATTCTCTTTCACTTCCAACCCTTCTAGGGGACTTATGGATGTCGAATCTCCAACACACTTTTTCAATATCGAGACACCGGATGCACTGACGCCATCTCATTTGGAAAATCAATCTCATATGCAACCTTACCCATATGACTCAAAACTTGACATGTGCCTACAAAATGGGGACTAAGTTTTTCTTTCTTACCAAACCTCATTACACCCTTCATGGGTGAGATTATCAAGTAAACCCAATCAAGCACCTCAAATTCAAGGTCTCTTATTCAAATATTTGCATAAGACTTTTGTCGACTTTGGGCCATTCTCAGCCTCTCTCTAATCAGTCAATCCTTTTCTGTAGCGTCATGAACTAACTCGGGTCCTATAAAAACCACCTCACCCACCTCAAACCATCATATAGGATATCTACACCTCCTACCATCAATATCCTCAAATGGAGCCATACTAATATTCGAATGGTAGCTATTATTATAGGAAAATTCAATCATGGGTAAATGGTAATCCCAATTTCCCTTGATATCAATCATGCAAGCCCTTAACATGTCTTCTAATGTTTGGATTATTTGTTCCGCTTGCCCATCAGTTTGGGGGTGAAAAGCTATGCTAAGCTTAACTTTCATGCCAAAACCCTTTTGGAAGGACTTCCAAAACTGTAAAAGTAAACTAAGTACCTCTATCGTAGATAATAGACAAGGGCACTCCATGCAACCTTACCATCTCTCTCAAATACAACTTAGCATAGTCTTCCGCCATATAGGAAACCTTGACGGGAATGAAATGTGCCAACTTCTTCATTGGTCAACTATAACCAAAATCGAATCATATTGATGCCGAGTACTGGGAAATCCCACAATGAAGTCCATATCCAAATCTTACCACTTCCAAAAAGGAATGCTAATATCTTGGGATAGACCTCCTGATTTCTGATACTCAACTTTCACTTGTTGGCAATTAGGACACTTAGCTACAAATCCTGCAATATCTTTCTTCATCCCATTCCACTAATAGACCTCCTAGAAATCACGGTACATCTTTGTGGCTCCCAGGTGAATAGAATACCGACAACTATGGGCCTCTACCAAGATCTGTTGGCATGACCCAGGGGTACATCCTAGATGTAACATGGCATACATGACCCTGAAGGGGTCTCATATAAGCCAATTAGCATATCATAACATAAGTTAATAGAAAAAATGCCGAAATTTTAAAAAAATTCCATACAATCGAAGTTTTTCACATAAGCAAAGTGAAAGTCTTACTATACTTCTCTCAAACCATCTATAACAACTTTGAATAAATCTTGGGACACAACCCATACAATAGTCTAAAACATAAAAGAAAGACATAAAGTAAATGGTGGTTTTATCCTTGATGCTAGGAGGACTCACCAAGTCTTCAACTCCATACACATCTAGAAACCTATCTTCAAGAATGGAACTCTAAATCACTGAACCCAACATTTGATGAGAATGTAGGCTAGAGTATTCTTTAGTACAAAAGTACTAAATATGATAGCTAACATAATATCATAAGAGCATAACATAATGGTTAGTCAATATAAGAGATAAGCCACAATCATAAGAGATAATAACATACTCATAAGCATAATTTCCAACATAGATATAATGTAAGCATCAATCATCATAAAGCATAGTCCATTTACATAGTCAATACTAGACCTTTATATCATAAGGAAACAACTTCATAAGTAACCTCCAATTATACTTGTGCAATGCATGGATAGGATCCCATAATCCCATACATGCTAACTATCCCCTTTGGCCATTATAATCATACTTACAATCCTATGGTCTCATCCTTAGATTAATTCTTCATAGACAACGGAACATTCACCTTTAGTCACACATATATTGGAAAAGCCTTTCAACCTACAATCCAAACTAAACATACATCATAAGTATAAGTCGTAAACATATTCATTACACAGACCATCATAATATAAGAAGAGCATACCATATATACCCTCAAAGCATACTTTTGCAATGCATGAATAAGACCCCATAAATCTCACTCATGCTAAGTAAAGCTTCTTGAGTTACCATAGTTCATACTAGACTTGACCTTGTGGGAATTATCCTTAACTGACATAGACCATACGAGCATAACATGGAATCCGGTGTTACCCACACCAAAAAGTGTAGTCCTACTTTCCTAAGGTAAGACCATAATCATATTAGCATTTAAGTGGATCCAATAGCTAAATAACCTATGAGGGAACATAGTTCATGGGATAAGGAGATAGCTACTAGAAATTCGGCCTTTCTCACAAAAAATTTTCCATCTGAAGAGATTACATCTAGAAACCCGGCCTTTCTCACAGAAAGGCTTCCATCTCCTAGTCATTATCCACTCAGTGCTAAGCATAATTCCCATAGAGTAATTATTATGTCCTAACTTGTTTCATTAGGATATCTTATTAGATCATGCATGAGAATAACCTTTCACCATCCATGTCTACATATAACATTAGATTCAATTAGGTGAGAATTGTCTTTCAACCTAGGATCTTCATTATGTGAGAAAACCTTTCACATTATGTTCATTATGTGTTCATGAGAACAACCATTCAATCAACACAACAACATCATCATAATCATACAAAGGTGTGTAAATGAGAATATCCTTTTAACAACACACACAAGATCATCATAGTCATAATCACTTTACTCTCAAACTGTTCTGAAAGCATAGACATCACCTTCATAAAATAGGCATAATATCATATATATCCCTTTCAAGGATCAAGCTTTTATCAAATCAACCCATCTAGAATGACTATATTAGACATGTATATAATCACAATTCAAGTAATCAAATCATTAAATGCATGATCTCATATACTTATAATATAGGTCATGTGAGCAAAGTCCTTTTACAACAATACCATATATATAATTCCATCATGCAAGTAGCCTCAGTCTCAAAACCCTATAATTCATCATCTATGACTACAAGATTTTCTCTCAAGCAACACCTCACATGTTCATCATATATGCCTAATTCTCAAGATATTCTAACCACATGGTTCATTCTTAACCAATTATGGTCATATATCATAATGTAAATTGAATCTAAACACTACTAACTCATGATCCCTCATATAAGCACTAATCTAATCAATTCATGTTCCAAGCTTTATTTTTAGGCAATTCATACATAGTTACCCTAGAATAAGTCATTCATAAAGAAATTCAGCAATCTTAGAAGGTCACATCTAAGCCCTCAATTTCCTCTTTCATGGCATAATACCAAACTATATAAATTTCACCATAGAACCTTAGATTAATCAATAATACATGTATAATCATACTAGAAACATGTAATTACATCATAGACAATCATAAATAACCATTATCCACTCAATTGGATCAACACACAACAATACCCATAATGTAGGAAGAAACCCTAACTAGAATTGGGGTTCATCTTCAAAATTGGGGGAAACATGGGGGCTTCATGGATGAAAGGTTTCCATGAATGAATAATCTAGCATACCTTGATTATAAACCCTACCAAGCTTGAACAATGGAGACTTGACCTAGATTGACCCTCTTCTTCTTCTTCTTCTTCTTTGACTATTCTAGAGAGAAATTTTTAGAGGAAGATGAACTTTTGGGATCAGATTTGAGGTTTTTGAAATAATGTGGTTAATGGGTTTATTTTTACCTAAAATAACTTATATAGGTGTATAGAACTAAGGCAAAACTACCTAACTTAAAACTACGTTTATTTGGAATTTCCCCTTTGACCCTTAATTAGGCAGCCTGGTGCCATGCACCAAGACCACCTTCACGAGCCGTCAAGTGCTCCCTTGATTAGTATCTAGGCTACCTTGACATGTCCCCCACAAGGTGAAGGCAACCCCATGATCCTTTCCATGGATCGTGCTCTTCACCACGAGTTGTGAAGTGGCTCGTGAAGGGGAGCCTTCTTGGGGCAGCCTTAGGGAGGCTACTGCCTCACCACTATAGGTGGCACCACGGGTCATGAGGAATCTCGTGGTCATGGTAGGCCGTGCCTTGGAAAATTTTTGCAGCCTTGGCCCCCATGCCTTGGACCTTACCCATTTTCCTTGGCTTTGGCCTTTCTCCTTTGAGATGAACCCTCAAGTTTAGCTCTAGTGTAGCCTACTAACTTCCGGGGTTTTACAATATCTCCTCCTTGGGAACTTTTCCTCGAATGATGATTTTTAACACCTCTTAAGAAAATGAATCTTGACTAGCATTCCATCCAGCATGAAACATCAAAGTAATGCACCATTCAAAGGAGGAAAATTTGAACTCCAAGATAAACATACTCAATGCAATTCAAGGAAGTAAGAACTACATCTAACACCCCAAAATGCATGAAATTCTCATAACTAGTCATGTTCAAGGAGGAAGTACCATCTCCTAACTAAAATCATGCCCAACACAATATCAAGGAGCCAATATGCATCTTACTCTCAAAAGCATAATAAAGCATGTTCATCATTTCATCACACAAAGCATATAGGAAATTCTTACTGAATGCACTTCAACATGAGGAAAATTAATCATGCAACTTTATTTTTTTCAAGACACAAGTATTCATGAACATGCATAACAAAAAAAAAAGGAAACATCTAAAACACACATGACTTCACATAAATGAAAAATCATGAAGAACTAATCACCTTAATGCTAAAGGAGGAATAAAAGGAAAAAGGATGAGGATATCGGGACTTCTCATTAACCCTTGGTCTCCTAAGTAGCACGGTGAATTAAAACCCTTACTAAAAGATCACTCCTGAACATTTTCATGGAAGCAACTTCCTTACTCTTCTATCCCTTAATTTCCGGTCTAAGATCCCAACTGGTACTTCTAAATTAGAGAAATTATCATTCACTCCCAACTCTTCTTAAGTAATTTAATGAATGTCGTATCTCTAACACCTTTCTGGATCTCATCGGAGCATACAAACCTGGGACTAAACTTCCCAAACTCACTACCCCTCTCAAGGTGAGATTTCCAAGCCAAACCATATCATGAACATCAAGAACACTCAACGACCTTGCTATCTAAGCACTTCATCTCCTTCTTTGGAGTAAGCCTATACAGACTCTTCTAAGCATAATTTCTTTAAATTCTAAGGTCGTAGCAAGTCATATCTAAACTTTCACATCCATCACACAAAATAATCCTAGACCATGGTGAATTCTACTACTACCCTTTAAAGGAGTCTACTCATTAAACACATTTAGACATTACTTAAAACACCCTATTCATAAAATCTCTCCACCTACCCCAAAAATTATCATGTCTAAGTTAGGTTCTACCATGAAATACACTTAACCATAATGCAACCAATTTATACCAAAGCCAATATCAAAGTCTACCAAGGCACAAAAGACAAGCAACATCGGAATCTAAATAAGCATAAAACACATACCGGTAGCAACATTCGGAGGATTCTCTCGTTCACTTCTAGATTGGAGAGAAAAGGACCTAATTTGCTTCATCTCTCTTCCCTTAGCCATAAGCACTGGGAAATCTCTCATTTTGGGACCACTCTTACCACAACCATAACAACCTTCCATACCAGCTAAACATATACCCTTATGTCAATTGCCTCATGTAGCACAAGTAGGAAATAGGGGTCTACCATTCTTTCCTTGAGACTTCGGGTTGGACAGCCTTTGTTGGTTATATCTTGGCGAAGTCATAGAACGACTTTGTCCGGAGAACCTTTCAAGAGAAGAAGTATCATCCTCAATCCTAAGCCTTTTTTTCTCCCTAAACCTTACTTCAATCTTCTCTTCCTCAATTTTTTGAGCATAAGCCATAAGACGAGAAATATTCATATTAAGATCAAGCATGGCCGTACGACATTCTTTGACTACTAAATCAGACAATCCCAAAACAAACTTATTCATCTTCGACCTATACTCGGACACCAACCATGGAGCATACTTACACAATTGGGTGAACCTCAATGAATTTTCCTTAACACTCATTTTACCTTGCCTAAGTTTGATGAACTCAAGCTCCAAAAGTGTCTCTCACCTCTAGAGGGAAGAACCTATGTAGAATTTCACTCTTGAACCTTTCCCATTCTATGGGACCCATTCCTACCGATCTATCCTCTCCCCATTGATTAAACCATACTTGAGCAACCCTTTTGAGTTGGTAAGAAGCCACTCCACCTTTTTTACTGGAATCGCTCCTATAAAGTCCAACACCTTAGAGATCTCATTTATAAAATCTTGAGGATCTTCCTCCGTCTTTGACCTATAAAATTTGAGAGTTTCTATCCCACCTTACATCAACATTTTAAAACCACACCTAAACTTCTCATTTGTTACTTTCTATTCCAATAGGTCACTTTGAGTTTGAGGAAGAACTTCTTGCTGCACATTGTCTTCCTCATTCCTTCTAACATTAGCCCTTGTAGTAGGCATATCCTAAAAACCATAGGGCCCAAATTAGGAGAAAGACCTAATAGAGATAAAATCTATGACACAACTTAGATAATAAAGAATTGGAGTTTCCTTAAAATCAAATAGACTCCTATTCATAAATGTGGCGTGCTTCACATTTATGAAGAAGACTCTAGTAGATGTGGTTTTGAGACAATTCTAGAACCAAGCTAAACCTTGTGCTCTGATACCAAGTTTGTCACGACCTAAGGGTACACCATAGATGTTACATAGCGTACTTAACCCTGAAGGGGCCTCATAAAAGCAACTTGGCATATCATAACATAAGATAATAGCAAAAAATGAAGAAATTTAAAACATTTTTCCATACAATCAAAGTCTTTAACAAAAGCAAAGCGGAAGTCTTACTACACTTGTCTCAAACCATCTATAACAACTTTGAATAACTCTTGGGACACAACCTATACAATGGTCTAAAACATAAAAGAAATATATAAAGGAAATGATGGATTGATCCTCGATGCTATGAGGATTCACCAAGTCTTAAACTCCTTGCACTTGTAGAAACCTATATATCTTCAAGAATAAAACTCAAAATCACTGAACCCTACATTTGATGAGAATGTAGGAAAGAGTATGTGTTAGTACAAAAGTACTAAATACGATAGCTAGCATAACATCATAAGAGCAAAACATAAAGGGTTACTCAACATAACACATAAGCCACAATCATAAGAGATAATAACATACTCATAAGCATAATTTCCAACATAGACATAATGTAATAATTAGTCATCATAAATCACAATCAATATTCATAATCAATACTAGACCTTCATATCATAAGAAAACCACTTCATAAGTAAACTCCAAGTGTACTTGTGCAATGCATGGATTGGATCCCATAATCTCATACATGCTAAGTATCTCCTTTGGTCAACATAATCATACTTCCCTTCCTATGGTAACATCCTTAGCTTAATTCTTCATAGACAAGGGAACATTCACCTGTAGTCACACATGTATTGGAAAGGCCTTCCAAGCTACAATCAAAACTAAACAAACATCATATGTATAGGTCATAAACATATTCATTTCATAGATCATCATAACATAAGAAGAACATACCATAGATACTCTCAATGCATACTCGTGCAATGCATGAATAAGACCCCATAAATCTCACTCATGCTAAGTAAAGCTTCTTGAGTGACCATAGTTCATACTAGACTTGACCTTGTGGGAATTAGCCTTAACCGACATAGACCATGTCACCTTAACATGGAATACGGTGTTACCCACACCAAAAAGGGTTGTCCCACTTGGCTAAAGTAAGAGCATCATCATATTAGCTTTTAGGTGGATCAAATAGCTAAATAACCTATGGCGGCACATAGTTCAAGGGATAAGGAGATTGCTACTAGAAACCCGACCTTCTCACGGAAAGGTTTCCATCTCAAGAGGTTACTTCTAGAAACCTAACCTTTCTCATGGAAATGTTTGGATCTCATAGTCAATATCCACTCGGTGCTAAGAATAATTCCCATAGAGTACTTATTATTTCCTAAGTTGTTTAATTAGGATACCTCATTATAGAATGCGTGAGAATAACCTTTCACCGTCCATGTCTACATAAAACATTAGATTTAATTAGGTGAGAATTGCCGTTCAACCTAGCATCTTCATTATGTAAGAAAACCTTTTAGATTATTTTTATTACGTGTTCATGTGAATAGCCTTTCAATCAACACAAAAACATTATCATAATCACATATAGGTGTGTAAATGAGAATATCCTTTCAACAACACACACAAGATCATCATAGTAATAATCACTTTACTCTCAAGGTGTTCTTAAAGCATATACATCACCTTCATAAAACATGCATAATATCATATATTGCCCTTTCAAGGATCAAGCTCATATCAAATCAACACATCTAGAATTACTACATTAGGCATAGATATATTCACAATTCAAGTAATCAAATAATTAGATGCCTTATATCATATACTCATAATAGAGGTCATGTGAGCAAAGTCCTTTTACAACAATACCATATATATAATTCAATCATGCAAGTAGCTTCACTCTCAAAGCCCTAGAAATCATCATCTATGACTAAAAGATTTACTCTCCAGTAAGACCTCACATGGTCATTATATATGCCTAATTCTCAAGATAATCTAACCAAATGCTTCATTCTTAACAAATTATAGTCATATATCATCATGTAAATTCAATCTCAACACTACTGACTCATGATCCCTCATATAAGCCCTAATCTAATCAATTCATGTCTCTGAGCTTTACTTTTAATAAATTCATACTTAGGTCCTCTAGCCTCAAGTAATTCATAAATAAATTCATCAATCATAGAAGGTCACACCTAAGCCCTCAATTTCCTCTTTCATGGCATAAAACCAAACTATATCAATTTCACCTTAGAACCTTAGATTAATCAAGAATACATGTATAATCATAGTAAAAACATATAATTACATCATATATAATCATAAACAGCCATTATCCATTCAATTGGATCAACACACAACAATACTCACAATGTAGGAAGAAACCCTAACTAGAATTGGGTTTTATATTCACAATTGGGGGAAACATTGGGGCTTCATGGATGAAACGTTTCAATGAATGAATAAGCCATCATACCTTGATTATAAAGCCTACCAAGCTTGAAAAATGGAGACTTGACCTAGTTTGACCCTCTTCTTCTTCTTTGAGTTTTCTAGAGAGAATTTTTTGAGAGGCGATGAAATTTTCGGATTTGATTTGAGGGTTTTGAAATAATGGGGTGAATGGGTGTATTTTTACTTAAAATGAATTATGTAGGTGTATAAAACTAAGGCAAAATGACCTCACTTAAAACTAACTTGATTTGGAATCTCCCCTTTTACCCTTAACTAGGCAGCTTAGTGCCAGGCACCAAGACCACCTTCATAATCCATCAAGGGCTCCACGGCCCGTGAAGGAGCCCATGGTCCCTTTACTAGTAGCTAGGGTGCCTTGAAATGTCCCCCATAAGGTTAATGCAACCCCACGATCCTTCCCACGAGCCGTGAAGTGGTTCGTGAAAGGAGCCTTCTTGGGGCATCCTTAGGGAGGCTACTGCCTCACCACCATGGGGCATTGTGGCCACCACGGGTCGTTAAGGCCGTCGGTCATTGTGTACACTGCCTTGGAAAATTTTGGTCAGCCTTGGCCCCCATGCCTTGGCCCTTGCCCATTTTCCTTCGCTCTTCCCTTCACTATTGATGATAACCCTCACGTTTTGCTCTAGTGTAGCGTACGAACTTCCCGGATATTAAATATGTTCCCTCAAGTCATCAACATTCGGAACACACAAATGACCTTGGTACTTCAGGACACCATCTCCCCCGTAGGAGAAACCCTCTACGGAATTCTTTAGCACCACCTTTTTCAATTCTACTACGGTTTGATCAAGACATTGGTTTTCTTTAAAATCAGCCATGAAAGATGATTAAGAACCATTACGGACCATAACACCACCGTTGGTGGAATCCACTAGTTGAACTCCCAATTGGTCCAACCTATGAACATCTCGAACCAACACTTTTCTCTCATCATCAACATGTGCAACACTACCCATGGACAACTGACTAAGGGCATCTGCCACAACCTTTGCTTTACCGGGGTGATAGATAGCACTCATATCATAATCTTTCAATAACTCAAGACATCTTCTTTGGCGAACATTTTGATCTTTTTGGGTAAAAGCATATTAGAAGATCATGTGATCGGTAAACATATCAACAAGGACCTCATACAAATAATGCCTCCAAATCGTAAAAGCAAATACCAGTGCCGCTAATTAAAGTTCATGGGTAGGGTTGTTCTTCTGATGAACATTAAGTTGCCATGAACCATAGGCAATCACTTTACCATTCTGCATAAGTACACATCCCAACCCAACTCTAGAGGTGTCTCAATATACCACAAAGCCATTCGTACCTTTCGGTAAAGTCAAGACCGGAGCAGAAGTAAGTCTATCTTTCAACTTTTGGAAACTTTTCTCACAAGAATCTGATCATATAAACTTGGCCTTCTTTTGAGTCAAAGATGTCAATGGAGAAACAATGGACGAAAACTCCTCTACAAACCCAAATCCAAGAAACTTCTAATGTCCTTCGGTGATACAGGTCTAGGACAACACTTGACCTCATCCATCTTAATAGGATCTACCTCAATACCCTTACTTGAAACAATGTGGCCTAGGAATGCTACAGACCTTAACAAAAGCTCACATTTAATAAACTTTGCGTAGAGTTGTTGGTTCTTTAGAATTTGCAATACAATCCTCAAATGATCAATATGCTCATCCTCACATCTCGAATAGATCAAAATCTCATCTATGAACATAATTATGAACATATCAAGGTATTGTCTAAACACGTTATTCATCAAGTCCATAATGTCACCAGTGCATTAGTCAAACCAAAGGACATCACCAAAAACTCATAATGACCATGTGGGGTTCTAAAATCCATTTTCTGAATATCTTCCTCTTTTACCCTCAATTGGTGAGAACCCGATCAGAGATTAATTTTGGAGAAATAACTTACCCCTTCAAGTTGATAAAATAATTCTTCTATTCTTGCAAAAGGATACTTGTTTTTGATGGTCACTTTGTTCAAATGCCGATAATCAATACACATATAGAGTGAACCATCTTTCTTCCTGTAACGACTCAGAAAACTAGTAGGTGAAACTATAGCCCTACGAGTGTGTTGTTGAGTTTGATATTGGGTTTCATGTTGTAAAATGAGCTCTCGGGCTTAGTTTTAGGGTTTAGGGGTTAAACGTCAAGGTACGAATCCCCAAGGACCAACTAAGGTCCTTGAGGAGGACCCTAAAGTCTAACCCCCAAAGCTTCCCTAGAACCAAAAATTTTCAAAAGTGTTGTGGGCTACGGATGGGACCTACGCCCCGTAGGTCCATCCACACCCCTTGGAACCCATCCGTAGGTCAAGGCCCTATGAGTTAAAGTTGAAGACCCCACCTATGGACTTACAGGACTGGGCGTGAGCCCAACTACGGTCATGGGGCGTAGGTGGTGTCTGGGAATCTGCCTAGGTTCGGCCTTAGGGAGGGTCAACTTAGTAATTTCCTAATTAATTAGTTATGAGTTGGGGATGGTTTATACTATTTTATTTAACTTATTTAAGACTTGTTAAGTCATTAAATAGATTTTACAACTCATTATTCCCCCAAACACAAAAATTATAAACTACATCTCCAAATAATTCTCTCTCTAGAAACCACCATTGGAGAAGAAGGTGTCAAGGTTTGGAGCTCAAGATTTCATATTTATCACTCAATTTTCTGGATTTTCTACAATTAAGGTATGGTAGTTTTCATCCTTGGTTAGTTTCCACCCAAGGAGCCCCTCCAAAATATGATTTCAAAGTTTTAGAAGTCCCCCAAAAAGTTAGGGTTTCATTCTAGGCATGGGTTCAATTTCAAAACGTTTTAAAAAGATTATATATGATGAATTATGATGGAATTGATGAATTAATGATGAACTATGATGAATTTCCCCTATGAACCCATGATTCCCCCAAAATAATATATTGTGAGTTCGTGATTTGGGTTGATTGATTATGGAAGAATGTTGAATGGTTTGTGTGCATATTGATTTAGTTATTGAATCATGATATTCACCTTATCTAATGTAGTATCGTAGATGTTTTGGTTGATATTGATTCATAACCTTAAAGTTCAATGTCATGAAGGTTGATGTATGATCATGATGCTATGTAAATGTTTATGATTTCAATGAATGTAATATGATCATTTCTACAATGAAATTGTGTTATTTTTCAAAGGCTATTCTCAATTATGCACTTGTTAATGGCGATTATAGAATGTGAAGGGTTTCTTCAATATAATGTTACATCTTGAATTGTTAGGCTTAGGGCATTCTCTTCTTGTGTCAATGAAAGTAATGATGATTGATGTACCTTGAATTGGTAGGCTTAGGGCATCATCCTCTTCTTGTATAAATGAATGTGATCTTGATTGAAGTACCTTGAATTTGTAGGCTTAGGCATCCTCTTCTTGTGTTACTAATGTATATTGACTTAATGAACTTTGAATCGGTAGACCTAATGTTTGTAGCCCTTTCATAAATGAATGATGAAGTATTCTAGGCTATGTCTTGAACCGGTAGACCTAATGGTGGTAGCCCATCATGATGAGTCTAAGTCTAGAAACTAATATGATGATAAATCTTGAATCAGTAGACCTAATGGTGGTAGGCCTTTCATGTGTGAATTAATGAACCTTGAATCAGTACATCTAATGGTGGTGGCCCTTTCTTGAGGATTCAATGATCCATCCTAATAATGTACCTTGAATTGGAAAACCTAATGTTGGTGGTCCTTTCATGTGTAATGTACTTTGGGTCGGTAGACCAAATGTTGGTAGCCCTCTCAAGTGCAATAAAGTTAATGTGAATGAACTACTCTATGGGAATGGAGGCTAGTACTGAGTGGATATGGTAAGATGGAAGCTCTCCCTACGTTAGGCCGGGTTTCAATGAACATCTTTATTATCCCATAACTATGTGCACACATAGGTTATTAGCTAGTGGATCCACCTAAGATAAAATGTTACCGGTCCTACCTTAGGAAAGTAGACCAACCGTTTACGATGTGGGATAGACACCGGATTCCATGTTAAAATCACATGGTCTATGTCGTTTAATGCTTATTCCCATCATGTGAGATACGTGTTATGGTTTCTTGAGAGGTTCTGTGAAGCGTGGGTGGTAGTTTGAGATGCCATCCATGTATTGCACGAGTAAGCTTTGAGACGGCTATGGTGGGATTCTCCAATTTCTTAATGTCTAATTAATGAATGTTCTCTTTATGAAGCTAATGAGAATGATGGCTTAAATGCTTAATGTAATGATGCATGCTCTACTTGGATTGTATTATGAGTTACTTTCCTTTTCATGACTTATGAAAGGAATGTGTTCCTCATGTATGAGTATTGATTAAAGATAAGTATGAAAAATGGTAAGTTCATCTAAGGTGGCCTCAAAGTGGTACTTAGTAGGAATAGTCGTATGGGATGCTATTCTTACATTGCACAAGTATAGCTTAGGGTTACCTAAGGTGATGGTTCTAATGTGATGAAATGGCTTATATGTTGAATTTGATTGTATCTTATGCCCTTTTCTAAAGTTCATGATGTTCTTTTTCTCAAAGTTGGTATATGGCATGGTTTTCAACCAAAATGTTATTTTAAGCATTGTTTTTGCATAGCTATCATACTTAGTATATTTTTGTGTGCTAACCTATATTTCTACATTTTTAGAAAAGTGTAGGGTTTGGAGATTTGATGTTCTATTCTTGGAAGATAGGTTTCTAAGGAACAAGGAGTTGAAGATTTGGTGAGTCCTCATAGTTTTGAGGATATACCCACTATTCCCTTTATGTCTTTTATTTTATATTTAGAGCTTTTGTATAGGCTATGTCCCAAAGTGTTGTTCGAAGTGTTGTAGATGGTTTGAGACAAAGTATAGAAAGACTTCCGCTTGCTTTTATGAAAATGACTTCGATTATAAAGAAAAGTTTGAAATTCTGCACTATTTTCCTATGCTCTTATGTTCAGGATATGCTATGAGTCTTGTATGAGGTTCTTCAGAGTCTTGTACACCGTGTCACGTCCGGGGTGTAGGCTCGGGTTGTGACACTTCCTAACAAACAACATCGGAGAACCCCATGTAGTGATACTTGGTCTGATGAAACCCTTATCCAATAAGTCCTTTACCTGATCCTTCAACTCCTTCAGTTTCACCGGAGCCATTCTATTAGGAGGAATAGAGATAGGTAGGGTATTGGGGAGAAGGTCATTCCCGAAGACTATTTCCCTTTCGGGAGGAATACCGGGTAAATCATCAGGAAAACCTTCTGAAAACTCTTTTACAACTAGGACCGACTTAAGAAGAGGATTTTCGGACTCCACAACCCTCACCCTCACTAAATGGTAGACACAACCCTTCGAGATCACTTTCCTAGGTTTTAGATAAGAAACAAATTGATCTCTAGGCATAGAATTTCGCTCCTTCCACTCTAGGATAGGCTCATTTGGGAATTGAGATTTGATTACCCAAGTCCTACAATCTATAAAGGCATAACATGAATGCAACCAATCCATCCCAAGGATGACATCAAAATCTATCATGCCAAGTTCTACGTAATCCACAAAGTTACTCTATGGGACAAGGAAACATGACATCTTCTATAAACCCTTGTAGCCACCAAAGAATCACCAACCGGGGTAGAGACAGAAAAAGGTTCTAACAACACATTGGGAGGCATATCAAATATTATAGCTACATAACGGGTCACAAAAGACAAAGTAGCACTTGGATCAAGCAAAGAATACACATCTATTTGGAAACCTTTTATCATACCAGTAACCACGTTCGGGGAACTCTCTTGATAACCTCTAGTTTGGAGAGCATAGAAATGGTTTTGTTTATGAGCATTCCCACCCGAACTACTTGGACCAGATGAAGGATAGGGTTGAGCCCTAGGACGACCGTCTCCATCATTCTTAGCAATCGAGCGACAATTCCTTATTTTATGGTTCGTTTTCCCACATCCAAAGCAAGCATTGGACCCCGCTAAGCACTTCCCATCATGATTTCTCCCATATTTAGAACAAGTAGGTATTGAAGGCCTCTTACCATCTCCTTGAGGTTTTGGGTTAGATACCCTCTCATTATTAGGCCTTGAATGAGCACTAGAAGAACCTTTCCCGGAGAACTTTTTCCGAAACATTAAATGACCCCGCCCACCGGATCTAGAATGCGAATAGTTATCATTATCCAGTCTTGCTCTATTTGCCTCTCTAGATCTTTCATTGAGATTTTCTTCTTCAATTTGTTGGCAGTGCACCATAAGGAGAGAAATGTCCACGTCATGGACAAGCATAGCAATACGGAACTCTTTAACTACAATGTTGAACTAACCCGACACAAACTTACTCATCTTGGCCCTACGATCCACCAAATGGAATGAGCATATTTTGATAGTTAAGTGAACCTCAAAGCATATTCCCTTACACTCATATTTCCTTTCCTAAGATTGATGAATTCAAGTATCTTGGCCTTTCTCATCTCTAGAGGGAAGAATCTGTCAAGAAATGCACTTTTTAACCTTTCCCATTCTATGGTACCCGCTTCTACCGGCCTTGTCTCTTTCCATTAATTGAACCAAATCTGAGCAACCCCGTTGACTTGTTAAGCGACTAATTCCTCATTCTCTATCGAAGTCACACTCATAATAAAAAGTACCTTGTAGACCTCGTAGATAAACTCTTGAGGGTCCTTAACTTTGGGGCCATAAAATTCCGTTGGGTTCATTCTTGTAAAATCCCTCACTCTTGACGTCATCGTACCCTCATTTGGGTTCACAAGGACTACCACTTATCTATTGGCTTGTGCTGTCATGTCTTGAGCCAACACTTGGAACACCGAACTAAACTCCACATTTGTTACATTCCTATTCAGTGGATCAATCGGATCTTTAGGAAGAGCTTGGGGAGGAACCTGAGAAGGAACCTGTAATGCCCTGGAAACTAGTAGACCAAACTAGAGCCTCTAGCTAGGGTTCTAAGGTTTGATGTATGAGGAATAGAGTCGTAGATGAGAATTTTCGTGCTTAGAATAAGCGGTTTAGTGGTTAAACGTCAAGGAACATGTTAGACCCCATAGTTTAGAAGAATATCTAAGGTTTGGGTAAAGGTTGTAAGGGCAAGTGCCAAGGCATGGGGGCAAAGCCTAAATGAAAGGCCAAGGCTGCCCAACCATGGCCATGCACTGCCTAGGGTTCACGACCACCTTCACGACCAGTGGTCTTTACCACGGTCAGTTAAGACCCCTTAGTCTTGTGGGAGGTCAAGCCTTGAGGCCTAGCTACTACCCAAGGGACCACGAGCCACTTCACGGCCAGTGGTCATGACCATGGCTCGTGGTATGCCTTAGCAATTTGGGAGTTTGTATTATTGAAGGGAGCTACAGGTCAAGGGAACATGGGCACCATCACGGGCCGTGGTGCCCTTGATGGCTCGTGAAGAGGGGCGTGAGGGTCCTTTGGTAATTTCCAAAATGATTAGTCAATTAATAGGGTCGTTTTATATGAGTTTTATTAACTTATATGAGGTAATTTAAGACATTAGCCCCCAATTTTAAGTCACTTTTCACAAGACCCAAACCGAAACACCAAATCACTCCTCACTCAAATGTTTATGTCTAGAAAGACTTCCATTGAAGAAGAAGCTAGAGCTTGAAGCTAAGGTCAAGATCAAAGGCTCCTTAGTTGAAGGCTTGTGCTAGGGCTTTGATAAAGGTATGTTTAGTTTTTCATCTATGGGGTCTTCCACCCAGAGAGAGAGTCCCCTAGAAATTCCCCAAATTTGTGAAAAAGAACCCCACAAATTTGATAAAGCTGTCAAGATTCGGCCAAGGTAAGGGTTAAATGGTAAATTACTTTTAGGGTTAGTTAAGTTATGGGACGGTTATTATTGATTAAATAAGTATTTTAAGGCTTTTAAAAGTATTAAAGACCCTTTTCCAATTTTATTTCACAACGCTCAAATTAGAAATCACCTCTCTTCCAAATATTCTCTCTCTAGAAACCACTATTGGAGAAGAAGGATTCAAGCTTTCAAGCTCAAGATCTCACCTTCCTCACTCAATTTTCGTGGAGTTTCTTTCCTAAAGGTGTGGTATTCTTCATCCTTGATTATGTTTCATTCAAGGAGCCCTATCAAAAGATTATTTCAAGTTTCCAAAATCGACAAAAAAACCTAGGGTGTCAATCTATGCATGGGTTCAATTCCAAAACGTTTTCAAAAGATTATATATGATGAATAATGAATGGATTGTTGAATAAATGATGAATTATGTTGAATTTCCCCTATGAACCCATGTTTTCCCCAAAATCGTAAGTTGTGAGTTGTGATTGGGAATTGATTGATCATGAAAGTATGTTGAATTGTTTATGTTTATATTAAATTAGGTATTGAATCATATTAATTACCTTATCTAATGTAGTATTCTAGATGTTTGGGTGGGTATTGATTTATAGCCTTGGAGGGCAATTTCATGAAGGATCTATGTATGATCATGATGTGAAATATATGTGTGTGATCTCAATGAAAGTATTATGATCATGTTTAGAATGTAATTGTGTTATTATTGAAAGCATATTCTCAATTAACACTCATGAATGATGATGATGATAGAATGTGAAGGGTTTCTATAATGTGATGGTGTATCTTGAATTGGTAGGCTTAGGCATCCGCTTCTTGTATAAATGAAAGTATTGTGGATTATTACATCTTGATTTGGTAGGCTTAAGGAATCCTTTTCTTGTATTGATAAATGTGATATGGATTGAAATACCTTGAATTGCTAGGCTTAGACATCCTCTTCTTGTGTAATGAATGTCTCTTGACTTAATGAATATGAATCAATAGGCCTATGACATTCCTTTCATAAATGAACTAATATAATGACGAATCTTGAATCAATAGGCCAATGGCATTCCTTTCATAATGAGTCAATGAACCAATGCACCATGAATCAATAGGCTTAAGTCATTCCATTCATGTGTATACTAATGTAATGATGATAAAATAATCGATTGGCTTATGGCTTTTCTTTCATGAGGATTCAAGAGCTTTCCTAATAATGTACCATGAATCGATAGGCTTATGGCATTTCCTTCATGTGTAATGATGTACCTTAGGTCGATAGGCCAATGGCATTCCTCTCAAGTACATTAATGTAATGTGAATAAAATGATCTATGTGAATGGAGGCTAAGCACCGAGTGGATATGGTAAGATGGAAGTTCTCCCTACGTTAGGCTTGGGTTTTAATGAACGTCTTTTTTATCCCATAACTATGTGCCCACATAGGATATTAGCTAGTGGATCCACCTAAGCTAAAATGTTACCGGTCCTACCTTAGGCAAGTAGACCAACCTTTTATGGTTTGGGATAGACACCAGATTCCATGTAAGATCACATGATCTATGTCGGTTAAACACTTATTACGATCATGTGAGATGTGCACTACAGTTACTCAAGAGGTTCTATGAAGTGTGGGTGGTAGTATGAGATACCATTGATGCATTGCACGAGTAGGCTTTGAGAGGGCTATAGTGAGTTCTCTAATGTCTTCATGTCTAATGAAAGAATGTGGTCTTAATGAAGCAAATGAAGAATGTTGACTTAAATTCTAGATGCTTTACTTGGATTGTACTATGAGTTACTTCCTTGTCATAACTTATGAAATGCTTATGTTTCTTATGTATGAGTATTGTCTAATGATGAAAAGGAAGAATGGTAAGTTCACTTTTGGGTGGCCTTAATGTGGATGGTGGTATGGGACGCTATTCATACATTGCACAATGTATAGCTCGGGGTTAAATAAGGTGAAAGCTTAATGTGATGAAATGACTTGTATGTTGGTTATGTTTGTATATTATGCCTCTTATACTTATGTTCATGAAGTTTTGTCAATATTGCATAAAGCATGACTTTCAAATAAAATGTCCATTTTAAGAATGGTTTTTGCATGGCTATCATACTTAGTACATTAAATCTGCTAACCCATATTTCTTCTATTTTTCTACAAAGTGTAGGTTCCGGTATTTGAGTTGATTCTCTATAATTCAAAGCTTGGATTGAGTTCTTCCAAGGTTAGTGGTATGTCCTTATGGATTCGAGGACATGTACTTTTAATGTTTCATGTCTTTCATTGTAATAGAATCTTTTAAACTTTCTATTGTAAAGGGCCGTGACCCTACTTTTGATTCAATGATTGTTTTTAAATGGTCATGTGAGACTAGTAGACTTCCATTGTTTTATATGATTTTTTGATTGTATGGATTAAAAGAGTTTTAAATTCCATACTATTTATATTATCTTATGTGATGACATGCTATTAGGCTTGTATGATACTTTTCGGAGTCTTGTACACCGTGTCACGTCCGAGGTGTAGGCTTGGGTCATGACATCAAGGTAAGTGGGCATAAGTCTTTTGATGAGAAATTGATGATTCTTGATTGATCTTCTAGAATTGTCATCATGTATAGAACTTATTCAAGAATGATAATATGAAATCATGAATTGAACTAGACTTATGAATGTATGATAGACCATGAATTATAATGATTGAATTTGGGACTTTATGATGAATTATACTTAGAATTGCCTATGATTAAGGCTTGTGACTAATATGTCTTGTGATCTACTCTAGTATTATGATTGTGGAGTAACGCTTGATAGTAGGGCATGTAATCATAATGTTGATCACTAGGGATTATAAAGTAAGTCTAATATGATGAGATAGCTTGCATAAAATTGATATACAAAGTAGATAGAGTTGTGGTGGAAGGATTTTGCCCAAATGACCTACCTAGAACTATATGAATGAATGTATTAGAATGTGAAAGGTCTTGTCACATAGAATGATTCTAGATTGAAAGGTTAATCACCTAAAATGAATCAAACTATGTTAGAATAGAATAGCTTGAAGTTATGATATATTATCCCTTCATGTATAGCTTGTGTATGTAGCATGACTTAGAAGATCTCAAGGTAGCTTCGGATTGATGAACCATACTCTCCTCATGTTAGCTTGAATTAGCATTTGTGGAATGATCTTCATGGTAGCTTGAATGATCATTTGTGGGATGTTCTTCATGGTTGCCTTAATGAGAATTTATGGGATGCTCTTCATGGTAGATTGCATTAGAGTGGGCATGGTAGCCTAGGATTGATGAACTATGCTCTCTTAATGGTAGCTTTAACTAGCATTGCAAGAATGACTTAATGGTAGCTTGACTTGGTTAGGCCAAGAACACTTCATTGCAGCTTAAGATAAAGGATTCATACTCTCCTAAGGATAGCTTAGGGTTAAGGATTCATAATCCCCTAAGGGTAGCTTGCATCATATGTAATGTTTGCATGGTAGCTAGGTTGGAATACTTGTAATCTTCCTTGTATAGCTTATGTCGCATGATAGTATGCCTTCCATGGTAGTTAGGTCTAGCCTAGTAGTGTGATATTCTTTGATAGACTAGAATGATAAATAATAAGCATTGAGTAAGCTATGCTAAACAAGTACTTAGTATGAGTGGTAGTATGAGATATCATTCATACATGGCACAAGTATGAATTGAAGCTACTTAGGAAGTTTCCTCTTATGGGATGTATGCTTAGCTTGGATTGTTGCTATAGTTGCCTTCCATGATTTGATAGACTCACGATGACAGTTCCTTGTCCTTATGAAGTAGGTCAAGAATGACACCTATGATTAGAAAGCATGCATAGAGTGATATCAAGATATGCTTAGTGTTAGTGGTATTATACGATGCCACTCATGCATTGCACAAGTATGCCTTGAGGTTACTTAGGAATATAAGTGCTATTATGACATAAAAACCTAGGTCTTGACTATGAAGGTGGACTATGCTCAAGAAAGACCAAAAAGAGGTACTTAGCTTGGATAGTATTCTCGGTTGTTATTAATGCCTTGCACAAGTATGCTTACAGGTGGCTTGTGATGTAGTTCTCTTGTAATATGAAAAGACTAAAGGTTTAAGTATGTAAATATGAAATACTAAGTTAAGACTATGCCATGAACATGATTTATGTCCCATGCACATTAACTATGTCTTATGTTGAATTGTGATTATATGATGCCTATGCTGGAGATTATTGTATGAATATGTTATTATCTTTTATACTTATGTCTTATGTTGACTAACCATTTTGAGATGCTCTTATGATTTTGTGCTAGCTCTCATAATTGGTACATTTTGTACTAACACATATTGTCTACATTCTAATCAAATGTAGGTTCTTGGAGATTGAGTTCCTTTGAAAACTAGGTTTCTAAGGAGCAAGAAGTTTTGAAGAGTTGGTGAGTCCTCATAGCTTCGAGGACAAACCCATTATGTTCCCTTTATGTCATTTCTTTATGTTTTAGAATTTAATATGGGCTGCGTCGCAAGATTTTTATCTACAGTTATGAATATGAGGCTATTGGATGTTTAGGAAATCTCGCTTCTTCATTCTCTTAGTTGTGTCATAGAGTTTGGCTTTAGTAGGCCCTTTTTTAAAATATATGCCCATTTTTTTTCAGGGTATGGCTAACACAAAGGCAAATGCTAGGAGAGAAGAGGAAGAAAATGTGGACCAAGAGGTTCCTCTCCAAGTTCCTGCATAAACTCCTCCTTAAATTCCAAATGACCCTTTAATTGGGAATGCCACTCTTAAGGATTTTACGGCTTCTATGAAATTGTTAGCTCAAGCCTTGATGGCACAAGACAATATAGAGGTGGTGGCTCCGGCAAACCCAATAAGGAGGATGGGTGCTTTTAGGATAAGAGAGGCTTTGAGGATGAACCCTCTAGATTTAGTGGCTCCAAGGTGTAAGAGGATCCAAATGGGTTCATAAAAGAGGTTTATAAGACACTTGCTATCATGGGAGTGACTTCTATAGAAAAAGTGGAACTAGCCACTTATCAATTAAAGAATGTTGCCCAAATATGGTATGAACAATGATAATATAGTAGGCCGGTAGGAGCGGATCCTATAGAGTGGGAAGCATTTAAGTCGACATTTGTAGATAGGCTCTTTTCCCATGAGTTAAGGGAAGCTAAGTTGGAAGAGTTCATCAATCTTAAGCAAGGTAACATGAGTGTCAATGAGTATGCCTTGAAATTTATTCTTTTGTCTAAGTATACTGCATCTTTGGTAGCAAATCCAAGGGATTTGATTAATAGGTTTATAACAGGGGTGTCCGATATGGTTGAAAAAGAATGCCCTATGGCAATGCTTGTTGATGATATGGATATCTCACGCCTCATGGTGTTTTCCATACAAATAGAAGAGTCAAAGATCAAGAAGGAAAAAGCTAGGGCGAAAAAGAGGTCTAGGATGGATGGTTATAAGTCTTTTCATGATGTGTCCGATGGAAATGATCATTCTAGGAATCGACAAAACTTTTTTGGACAAGGCTTTTCTAATGCTCCTAATCATAAGGATGAGAAAGTGTCTACTCCTAGGCCACAAGGGAAAAAGTAATGAGTCCATATGGCCCACTTGTTCTAGGTGTGGTAAGAGGCATGAGGGTAGATGTTTAGCCGGTAGAGAAGGTGGCTATAATTGTGGTGAGAGTGCCACATGAAGAAAGATTGCCCAAAGGCAAAGGAAACAAGAAGAGAGGGTAAGCAAGTTTCCACTAGTAGTGAGGATGTGGAGCCTCAAAAGAAGAATAGGTTTTATGCTCTCCAATCTAGAGAAGATCAAGAGTCATCTCCTCATGTCATTTGTGGTATGTGTTTAATGCTTTAGTAAATTTCTGGATTTCTTGTCTTTTATGACTTGTTATGTTGGATGATGTTTATCGTGAACAACGACACTGTTTCTCAAAACTTAACGTGATATAGAACAACCGTATCAATGATTTTTCCTAAGAATGATCTTCACAATACAATGATCTAAGAGCAGCTCTCTACTGAAAATCTTTGTAATCTGAAAATAGAGAAAGCACTGGTCTGCCTAGAAGCAGATGCAGCACCTTGTTTCAATCATTCATCTGTATTTTTTCAGAACAAAGAAAGTACAGGTCTGTCTAGCACCGATCTCAATCTCAATCTTCGATTCACTCGAATCCGAGGTATTACTCCACTTGTTTCTGTTTATTTGTTTCCCTCTATTAAGCTGATTTGTTATTTGTTTTGTTTAGGTTATAACTCTTCTTGTTTAAGTTAGTTTTGTTCACTGATCACACTAGCTACTGATCATTATTTGTAAAAAAAGATTTAGTTTTATAGTGCTTTATGATCCCAAAAATGAAGGAGATCTATCCTTAAAGAACTAAGTGTTCCTGAATGTTAAGAACAATAAACTAAACTTAAAAGGGGGAACTAACAAGTTGACGAGCTAAAACAATATGATCAATATCGAGAGAGTTGTGTTCAAGTTGAGAAATCCAGTATGAATTACTACTGAATCGTTTTTAAGCTTTTAAGCCTAACAGAGCAAGTGAGAAAACTGATTGTTGTATGTTACTATTGGAAAAGTAAACAATTGATAGTTTTGTTTGGTTCCAAAAAATAATAAAATATGTAAAACGAAATAGAACTGACGCAAATGCCTTATCTGGTGATGCACATAGAAGGTCAAAAACGTGATAGTTTCGTTTGGGTCTGAAATTTGGAAAAGTTGATATCTTTCAAGAAGATACATTCTAACAGTTTGTTAAAACATTATTAATCCATTTTTTCTAACATGTTCTCTTATTTCTTTCTAGTTGTATCTCAGTTATTTCTCCTCTTTGCGAGTTGTTTTCTTCTTCTCTAAATCTAAGAGTAGCTCTCAACTGAAAATCTTTGATTTCTCAAAATAGAGAAAGCACAAGTCGGCCTAGAAGCAGTCGCAACAACTTGGTTTCTGTGTTTCATCTGTGTTTTTTCAGGACAAAGAAAGTAGAGGTCTATCTAGCACCGATCTCAACTCAATCTCTATCTTCTATTCACTGGAATCTCAAGTATTACTCCACTTCTTCCGGTTTATTTCTCTCCTTCAATTAAGCCAATTTGTTGTTTGTTTTGTTCAAGTTATAAGTCTTCTTGTTTAAGTTAGTTTTGTTTGCTCATCACACTAGCTGCTGAGCATTATTTGTAAAAAAGGTTTCAGCTTTATAGTGCATATTTTATGATCCCAAAAATGAAGGGGATCGATCCTTAAAGAACGATGTGTTCCTAAAGGTTAAGAATAATAAACTAAACTTGAAAAAGGGAACTAACAAGTAGACGAGCTAAAACAATATGATCAATATCGAGATAGTTGTGTTCAAGTTGAGAAATCCATTATGAATTACAAGTGAATCGTTTTTAAACTTTTAAGCCTAACAGAGCAAGTAAGAAAACATATTTATGTATGTTACTATTGGTAAAGTGAAAAATTGATAGTTTTGTTTGGTTCTAAAAACTAATAAAAGATGTAAAACGAAATAGAACTGATGCAAATGACCTCATGTGGTGATGCACATAGAACGTTGAAAAAGTGATAGTTTCGTTTGGGTCTGAAACTTGGAAAACTTGATATCTTTCAAGAAGATACATTCTAACAGTTTGTTAAAACATTATTAATCTAGTTTTTATAATAGGTTCACTTATTTCTTTCTTGTTGTATCTCAGTTATTTCTCCTCTTTGCAAGTTGTTTTTTTCTTCTCTAATTCTAAGAGTAGCTCTCAACTGAAAATCTTTTATTTATCGAAATAGAGAAAGCACAGGTCTGCATAGAAGAAGACGCAATAGCTTGGTTTCAGTGTTTCATCTATTTTTTCAGGACAAAGAAAGCACATGTCTGCCTATCTTCGATCTCAATTCAATCTTTATTTTCTATTCACTAGAATCTCAGGTATTACTCCATTTCTTCCATTGATTTGTTTCATTATATAAAGCTGATTTGTTTTTCGATTTGTTCGAGTTATATATAACTCTTCTTTTTAGGCTGCTTTTGTTCGCTCACACTAGTTGCTGATCATTATTTGTCAAACGAATTCAATTTTATAGTGTGTTATGATCCCAAAAATGAAGGTGATCTATCTCTTATTTCTGTAGACATGTATCTCAGTTATTTCTCCTGTTTTGCAAATTGTTTTTTTCTTCTCTAAATCTGATTTGTTGATTCTTTCCTTCCTACATAATAGTATATAGTGTGTGCCTAAAAAAATCGATCATATTTTCACAATGAAATGTATCTCAGTTGCACCATATATTCTTCCATTTTTGTGTAACTGAATCACGATTTTGTCCTAAAGAAACTGAACAGTGAACTATTATTGACGTAGACACTCACAGATTATGTATTAAGAGAATGTTCAGAGAGAATATAGAGGGAGTTATTCAACCAAAAAAATCTATTCTAAATTACAAGTGAACTATTGTTTACCTATTAAGGCTAATAGAGCAAGATGGAAAGTGGTTGCATTTGTTTAAACTAGTCATGAAAAGAGAGCAATAAATGAGAAGTCCAATATTTCTCTTGAGAAAGAGTATATGCAAGTTAATACTTCATTTCATCCATCTACCAAGCAAGCTAAGCAATACATCCATGATGTTGAAACAAGTATGTTTTTTCATCACTTATGCTCATTTTGCAAATTTTATCCATATTCCTTGTAATGTCAAGTCTCACGAGTTGAGGGCTTATTTTTTGTAGAATTAATTTGCATTATATACAATACTTTGTCAAATATTCACAGTGAAATTGAATTCAAATAATAGTGATTTGTTTTCTGCAGGTGCTATTGGTAAGGGACGAGGAACTGGACATAGAAACTCCACCATGTCTTCTAGTCAAGTTCCTACTCCCTTTCGTTCATTTACTAATCAAGTAAACAAATGTACCAAAGAAGTTGAAACAAGTATGTTTTTAAAATTTTTTGTTTCTTATTCCATATATAACATAAAATAAATATCTAGATCTTTCTGCTCATCTTTAGGTGTTTCTGAAAATATTGTGAAAGCTAGTCAAGGATTTCCATCAATCGATAAAAATACCCTGGTCCTTGAGAAAGAGAACACACAAGCAAAATCCCCTAGTTCTATTGATCAAGTTATGCAGCCTTCCCAAACAACTTAAACAAGTATGAAAATTTACGAATCCATGCACTATCTATCTATGAAGATAACTTTTACTGCAACAGGCCTAATAAATTATACAATTATAGGATCATCTAATCCTACAAAGGTAAAAGGAGTTCGAGGGAGTAACAAGTGTAAAGAAGTTGCATCACTTGAAGCCGGAAAGAAGCTAAAAGTAACATTTTTCAATAATCGAACGATTGGAATAAATAATAATCTGTTTTCAAGGCACATGGGAAAAGTTATTCGTGATTGTAATATGTGTCCACTAGGAGTATCATCGAGGAGTGACATTAAGCAACATAAATTATATCACATGTGGGCAGCTATTACAATAACAATTTTTAATTACATCATCATTGTCATTATATTCTAGTTTTTTGTGTTGTCTGTTAATTATTACCTATATCTAATCAACTAATAATAAAGATGAAATGAAGGATCTATACTAAGAAGACTACACTAGTGAATTACAACCATTAATATATACTTTTGTATATTTGACCGACAATGTTCACTCTCCTTTTTTATTTAAACTCACTTTTTAATTATTGTAGGATAAATTTGAGAGTGTTGACTTGAATGATCATCGTGACCATATATTTGGATGGATGAATGAGTTATGGAACAAATGGAGAGGATACTTGCATGCTACTTATGTGAAAAATAAGCCAATCGTTCAGGCTCTTAAGAATATTCCAAAGGGAGTAGAAAAGAAGGAATGCGAGTGGTTAGTTAAGGAATATTTTTGTTTCAAAAGTTTTCAGGTATGCCTAGTGATCTAATACTTTATATTTTCAAAGCATCCATTTTGCAACTCAACATGATATTTAGATGTGAAACTTCTTTTTTAACTTGTTAAATTTTCTTAGATATTAAAGTTTTACATAACAATACTGGCGAGGAGCAATAGAAATGCGGAAAATCGAGGTAAGTTAAAGATGTATCATCATATTGGTAGCACACCTATTAGAGAGATTATTTATCAGTAGGTATTATCGAAAAATTACTTTCCTAAAGAAAATATTTAAGAAGTGCTATTTGACATGTTTTCTCTTTGATGTAAAGGGCAGAAAAGATGGTAATCTGCCAAATTTGGCAACTATTTTCTTCGAGACTCGTAGGAAAGATAACAAGCTTGTTGAACCAGAAGCAATTGAAAAACATGTGTGTTTGGTAAATTCAATATGTAAATTACTTCAAAATATTACGGGATCTGTTGAAATGTACTTGTATATATCTTGTAGGCTCAAATAGAAGAAATAATAAAAGTTTAGCCATCTCTGCGTAGCATAGAGATTGTAGAAAAATGTTGTGGACCTCAAATAGGTAGCCATGTATTTGGCTTTGGAGGTGGAGTAAAGGCAAAGGATATGAGAGGTGGCACTTCTTCAAAGACTGAATTACTGTGTGAGTTACGTTCAACTCAAGAGGAAAATAAATCTTTGAATGAGAAAAACAAATCTTTGAATGATCGCTTGTCTACCTTAGAAGATGATATGAAAGAAATAAGAAAAATGCAAGAATTCTTTGCTGCTCAACAATCGCATAACCCGCATATGACATCACCCTTATCAATCGAATGACCACTGATTTCTTTTGCTGATCAAGTAATTAACAATTTACCAAACTCTATTTGTGGATAGTTGTTTAAGCAGTTAGTGTATGACTGAACTCTTGTGAAACTAATGAAGAGAGGAATGAACAAATATCATCTCCTTTTAGAAACTAGAACGATAGATTGATAATTGACATGGTTTCCATAAGCTTTTCTATTATTATTGATATGTCTATTTAAAGGATTTCTTCACTTGTGATTATCTTCTCTTAGCTAGAGGTTGTTTGACATATTTGTGTTATGATTCATGATACATATCAGTTTATTATTTGCTTATTGGATTGATAATGGAAAACTATATTGCTTTCTGGGGATCTGTCATGAACAAAATACTAAAAATTTTCCCTATGAAGTGGAAAATTTGATGTTTCAGCAGAATGATGACCATCCCATTTAGTAGATTCTAGTAAAGATGCTGATTTGGTTGATAAAACAGGTAAAAATGAACTTCTGTATCAACTACAAATAGCTAAGAGATAAAATTATTAGCAAGTTTAAAGTGCTCAATTTACAGAACTAACTCTGCATGGTTATACATCCATGATTTGAATTGCAACACCAGTATAGGTTCAATTCCAACAACAGTTGATTTCCCACTTGTAGCTCTGCAGATAGGATTTGAATTTCAGGGAAAAGAAGCGTATTATACATAGAGTTTTACTCCTGACGACAATCTTCCAATCGACAAATTTTCTCTTCATAAAAGCTATCAGAAAATTAAGTGAAAATGGTATATAGAAACTAGCCTTTAAGATATATTATCTCTGCTATGCCAGTTTTTCAGGTGTGGCAATGTTTTTTGTTTTATCCACTGCTGGTCATAGGGGAGGTAAGCCTGTATTGAGTGATCATACACTAATGCACTCATATTAGCAAGGTCATCTAAGAAATTGTAATGATATGAGATGTCGTAACTGATTTCTCTAATGGTTGGGTTCAATTCCTTGAGTTTCCTCTCATACAATGCACAAATTCCATCCATTGCTTGACTTATTTACTCGTAATCCATGAAAGTGCGAGTTGCTCAGTTTTGAGATGTCTGTGTGAGAACAATAGTGCGATTGTTTGCCATTTTACGAATGAATAAGGACTGAGCTCATATTTGCTGAAATTTTGAAGCAACGAATCAGAAACTCTATTTAGGTGGCTGCAGCGGCATCTTTGCCGGCAATAGAATTGTTTAGAAGATTACAGCCTTCTTAATCTTGCGTTGTTTCAATTTTATACAAATACAATAGCATCCACACATCTTTTTCCTCTGTTTTTTTAGTTTTGTACAACTATGTGCGCATGTTATTTTATTTTCTATAGAACTGTACATAGTGAATGTAGTCTACAGCTTTCTGGGATTTCATGCAGCCTATAGTTGTCTGGGATTTAATGCATTTATAATGAATGTAATATGTAGACAGTTTATAAGACTTAGGATACACTATCAAAGTTTTCTTACTCAAGTTTTCTTATATGTTCTTGCAACTTGTTAATATTTTTGGATAACCGTTGGTGAATTTCGGTGTACTTTTATGAAGATTGAAGTCAAGATGCAAGTATAGAAGATGCGCAAGACTATTATTATTTTGCTCGAGATATTTTTAATCTGCTAACCGTGTTTTTGTTAAAACAAATATTGAAATTAACACCATGGGATGTTTACCTTTATTTTATATATATATTTATATCAGCCTTTTGTATGGAGATTTATTGTACAAATTTTATATTTATTGATGAAATTTATATTATTTTTGTGAAATAAAGTTCCAGAAGTACTGATGGTCAGTTAGAGACCAAACATTTTGCTCGTCTCTAAAAATTCATCTAACACGAGATAGTTTCTTATCTCTAGAAGTTTCATCTAGGATAAGACAACCTCTTCTCCCTAAAAGATCATCTAGGACCAGGTGTGTCACAACTTGAATCTTTGAGCACACAATTGATCTTTACATAAGTAAATTGAATCTTGTTGTGTGTATTCATGATTGAGTCTTGTGCAACACTGTTTTAGACACCGTTTTTGAATGGCTGAACTGGAGTTTGCTTGAGGACAAGCAAAATTTTAAGTTGGGGTTGTTGATGAGTCCACAAATGGGACTCATCTAGGGCTATATTTTAATAGAAATTGTGTCTTCGAATGTTTATTTTATCTCAATATTTGAGAAAAACACTTAAGTTTCAAGTATTCGAAGTTTTAGTGTAAACATGGACACTTAGGTGCAAAAAGGAACAAAAAGGCTGAAAAGAACGAAAAAGTTGAAGCATGAGTATCGCCAAGACTGCTTGGCGATTCGCCGAAGGGATGCACTCCACCCTTTGTTCCAGTACGCGAAGCCCTGAAGGAGAAGGATCAAAAAGACGATGAAAGGAGCAGCCGGCTTTTCGCCGATCAGTTTTGCGAAGCAGAAGTATACTGCCCAATGATCCTGATTGCATATATGCTGAAGGCAAAGCAAAAACGACGATGAACTAGAAGACGGTGAATCTCTGAGTCATTCGGCGTTCGCGACTAACCTCGTCAAGCGATCCGGCAACACTATTTTCTAAAGTCTATAAATACTAAACTGTTTATTAATTTTAGAGCGTCGAACAATTATTATAATTTTCATATTCAATAGTACTTTTTAATATTTTTGCTCTAAATTTGAGTGGGGTTTTTAAACTTGAAAAAGAAGAGGGTTTCATTTTCTAGATTTGGAGTTGGGTTTCTTGGATTCTACATTATTTGCCTGTAACAAGACTTAAATCTTCATTCCCATTTGAATGCAAGCTCATTTAGGTATAAATTTATATCTCTTGATGTGTGGCTAAAAACCCCAATTCTTGGGGTGTGATTTAGTGAATATGGGTTAAGATAATTGTTGGGTCTTGCTTGCTGATAGATTAAATGTAGTTTAATGGTGATTTCGTCTAGTAGTTGTGATTGAATCTAACAAATTTGTAGTTGCAAATACAAGTTTATTTATGTGTTTTCGGCTTGCTGGATAGAGAGGTCGCGGAACCAACACTACTAGATTGATGGCCTAAGGATTAGGTCGACATGAGGTTCAGTCCGAGAAGGTGAGCCCTAGTCCCATATCCTAACTCTCAGCTAGAGAGAGTGAGTGGGGTAAGGCGTAGGCTGGTCTTCATGCGGCAAGTGGGTGTCTGAGAGGAACCCATTTGAAAGGGGGTAAGTTGCTCGAGAGAGAACTTATTTCCACATAAAGCTTAGCCTAGTCACTATTACTCTATAAATTTTCTATCGAAAACATGTACCGAATAATTTAAATTAACCCGTATTCCGGTCATATCCCAAGAATCCCCTTCTAATTGCTTAGAGTTCCTTGTTGATTTTGCTAATTTTAGCTTACTTGTGACAGAACCCCCATTTGTTAATTGAAACTTTTGTGTCACCCCTTTAATTTACTATGTTTTTACTCATTAATGTCTTTAAAGCTACGACTAGTAAGAGAGAAATTTTATTTCTTTTTAAATTCTCAAAACCACTCTCTTGGCACGGTCCCAACCCTTGGTTGGGTTACTAAACTATTGTAGGATCGTAGACACTTGCTTCGGAAGTTGTGTCTTGATTACACAAACATCAACACCATAGACACATCATATTCATATTTATGCATGGACTGTGTGCATGCATAATTGTCCTTTCAATGGCACAACAACATCAACCTTATCATCATAGACACTTACCTTCTCAAGGGGGTCACAACATGTACACAATATCCCAACTCAAGCATAATTCACATATATTGCATTTAAGGATCTTAGACCATATAATTCACATAACTAGCATTCATTATGTAGACATGGATACATTCATCATTCAAGTAGGTCATTCATGGCATATAGAGAATCATATACTCATATAGGGGGATACGTGGGTAGGGTCCTTCCACAATAGCACCACATACAATTCAACATACCAACAATACCATGATCATAACATATCATTCATATTCATAACGTATCATACTTAGTCATATCTAGGGTTGTAGTGAAGAGGGATCTTATCTCAACACTACAATTCATATTGACAAGTAATCACCTCCACCATAAGTGGATCAATCCAATCATACAAATGATACATGATAAGTTAGCACTTCTACCATAGGTGGATCAACAATTCATATAATATAACTTCATCATAACATACCTCCATAGATTGTCCTTCGAAGCCAAGAGTCAAGATCAAGTCTATCATCTTAGATTTGGCACATTTAGATAGAAGAAGATCATAAACCAACAATATAACTAATATGATCATCATCACGTTAATATAGGTCAACAAGATTCATCATGATTAATTCATGTCTAGGTGATATAATCTAAGGCAATTAAACAAGAAGATCATCAATCCTAAAAGATCACATCTAACCCCTCAATTTGCTTCTTTATGAGATAACCCTAGATCATGTCAATTTCATCTTAGATTCTTAGGTTAACCAAGAATACATGTAAGATTATAGTTAGATTATGTAATTACATCATAATCAACTTCTATTCATTCAATTGAATCAACTTCTAATCACATTCATATTGTAGAGAAAAGCCATAGCTAGGGTTAGGGGAAAACTCATGGATTTTTTGGAATTCAAGTTAAAATCATCTTAAATCAGTAATATAATCCATAACAAACGTAAATCAATTTTTTAGAACAACTTTGAAAGGAATCCATGGGTGATAGCTAACCATGGATGAAAACCACCATACCTTAGGTGTAGAAACCCACAAAAATCCTAAGATAAACCCTGCATCTTCAAGACCCTAGGTTGGTTTCTTCATTGGTCTTCAATGGTGTTCTTCGAGAGGACACTTTGGGAGAGAAAGGGAATAGGGTTTTGATTTGGGATCTTGACTTGAGGTG